>CM061141.1:139501520-139557519 GCA_030789695.1 Scilla litardierei
CTTTTACGCTGAGTGGTCGCTCAACCCTACCCCTCCACGTGTGTCGAGCCAGGGCCTTACCCCCGAACGGTAATGCTCGCTTCTGGATCACGAGCCAGGAAGTGTCTTTAACAAGTATGGCATAGGGGTGCACCTAGCCCGGGACAAGCAAGTACAAGTATGTAGCGTGTGCTACGAATGCAACATTCAATGCATGGATGACATGACATGGCAGTTAAAGTAAAGCGTACAGGTAAGGAAAGTAAACGTGACATTTTAGCATGCATGAACAACAATTTTAAGGGGTTGGATCTAGCTTCGTTGTCAAGCTAGATCATTTAGGTGACGGATCTAGTTTCGTTGTCAAACTAGATCAAGTAGGCGCCTAGCCAGCTATCATTTCACTGACTAGTCTCTTTTACGCTAAAAACAAGTAAGTGGCCTAAAAACATGGCCCTACACAAGAGTTGGCAAGTTTCACTTGCCTGCAATTATCACGTCAAGAAAAACACCGTCCAACGAGTCCAAAGTCACGATTCCTACGTGCACAAGTCCACCGGCCTACATCCGTTTTATTAATCTTGATTAGTGATTTCTAAAACATTTAAAATACTTTAAAATACTGATTTTTAGTCTTTATTAGCATGCAATTGGGTTGGGGGTCCTAGGGGTGCAAAACGTTACCTCAACACGACGCGAAAGCTACACCGGCGTCGGGTAGCGACGCCGGGGGTTGGAATAATAGAACGCGCTCCAAGTCCTGATTCCAATATAGTTTCCTTGCTGGAAGGTTCAGAGCATCAACCCGGGCGACGATTCCAGATTCCAAAGCTCGCACGTGCGACGACGGGCTACGACGTGCAACGACGTCGTACGCGACGAATCCTCGAAGAGCAAGCACCTTGGTGGGGCCCACAGTACTCCTAGGGGCCTTTGGGGGACCCACAATAACTCTGGAGAACTTGGGGGGCCCACGGTGGCAAGCGGTGCGACGGATGCGGGGTTGCGACGAGTGGCCGTCGGTCGTACACAGCCAATGCGGGGGCTTGGCTCGGTCAGACACGGGGGCGGCGCTGTTGCAACGTTGGGGGTCGGTCGCAGCAGCGGGGGCGGTCGTTTCCTTCGGTCAGACCGATGGAGATCCTCGGTCGTTCGCTTGGAAGCGGGCGGGACAGCGTTGCAACGCTGCAGCGCTCGGGCGCTCGGTCACAGCGGGCGGGGCCTTCGGTCGGGCACGGAGCGGAGCGGGGCGACAGAGCGGCACGTCAGCGGGTCGGTGCGGTGCGGATGGTCGGGCGGGTCTCTCGGTCTGACCGAGAGGCCCTATCGGTCAAGCGGGGGAGCGGGCGGGGTTGGTGCTGTGGTGCGGAGCGACGAGAATGCGGGCGGGGCGGCCGGTCAGAGCGGGTGGATGCGGGGGATTTCCTCGGTCGTGCGGGGTGCTGAACGTCGCAACGTTGCGACGATTCGCCGCAACGTCCAAAATGAGTTTGGAAGAGACTAGGGCTAATTTCTTTGGAAAATAGGACTGGCTAGGGGTTGCTTATATAGTATAGGTGGGTTGACTTGGTCTAGGGCTAAATCTAATAGGATTAGAATTCAAAAAGATTTGAAATTTGAATTTAAACTTCTCCAACCCATTCTAGGATTTGACCTGGTCCAAATGAGCTGGAAATTGGCTCAAAAATTCTTTAAAACGTTTAAAACTCAAATAAATTTTATTTGGCCGAAATTAATTTAAAAATAAATTATTAAAAATATTATAAAACTTGTAAAAATTATAAAAGTGGTCAAATGAACTCCAAAAATTATAAAATAAATATCGGGGTGATCGTGACGACGAATGTGAGCTAACTAAGAAGACGGATCTCAAATTCGACGTCGGACGACGAAACTAAAAATAGAAACGTCTCCCGTCAAAAGTGAAAGTCGTCACGTCTCATCGAGTAAGTTTAAATTGTGGAAAAACGACTCGAGAAGTGTCGTTTCAAGATAGTGCCACTATTTAATACTCTCAGAGTCGTTCGCAGCGGCATATCACACAAAAGTGTTCACAAACAAATAAAGTCTAAAGCAAACACGTGCACGGCCAAAAGCACGTGCACGAACAACGTACGACGAAAAAGTGGTCGTTACATCCTCCCCACCTTAGAATAAAGTCCGTCCTCGGACTTTCTAATATAGCTAGTCGCTCTAGTAACTACCCCAAATCAAGTCACATTATATTTCAAACCAAGTATAGTCATTACCAATGCTCATATATGCACTAGGTAGTCAAACATTATTACTACCAACACGTATATATATATATACACATTCACGTACGTATACACTTATACCTATTATAGTCAGTCAGACTCATACACGTATTTCAATCATATATATAAGCATGCATCCCTTATATAGCTACTACCTACCTAATCACAAAACAATATTTCAGATACTTATATAATGATAGTTTCACGCTTAGCCATTACAATCATCGCTCTTCCTCTATGTAGCTACCTATGCACAACCATCAAGGGTACCCTACCCTCTAATATTCATCCAATACCAAACATCTCAGCACATATAGTCACACCAGACCATTATTAAATCAAGTTCACTATATCTAATATACATTCACCACTACTATAATTTCACAATATATAGTCATTCAATACATGCAAATAGTTCACCATATATTCACATCACGTACGGTCCTATAACTATATTTACGGCACGCCACATATACCATAGTCATCATTACCTATAACTAAGCACATACTTACCCGTGCATGGTGCACACCCATACACGCTAACATTTCATTTACATACACCAATCATGCCATTGTATAACTAGCACACATACACACCTAGTTTTAGCTAGCGCACAAGCAAGTCCTTAGTAATTAGCTATACCACAAGACCAACACCTATAACTATATACTGGCGTAGCGACCCACAATCATGTGCGTAGCACAACCAGGCACAAACACTCCTATCACTATACATACATCAAGCATTGCTATATTCAAACTACAACATACATTCAATATACTTAGAGTATACTCACTCAAGCTTGAGTGAGACTCAATACACATATCAGAATATCCCATATACGTAGCATGACATTCATACATACACCAATACCACTCTAATATTTATATATATGTCTACCAATATAACCATATACATTCCATAGATCAATCACACTTAATATTTAGTCCGGTAATACTTACATAGTTCAATCATTTTATACACCATAATAATAGTAATACAGACATCAGCACACATATATTTATAATACCCACCCTAGCACAAACATAGCTTTACCAATCATTTTATTTCAACCATTATAAGTATCTCTAACTAATACACTCCATTAGATATTTCAACGCTAGCTCTGATATACACCGGCATCCCTAGTATAGTATAGCTATCCACACAAAAATCTATAATTACTAACGCACAACAACTTCATACTATCACGAATAACTCCGAGTATATATATATATATACCACACAATAGGCAAGCACCAATATACTATGGGAATTCTCATTCAAGCTCACGTACCCAGCTTAGGCACGTGCACTACGACACCTCACAGGGGTCCAAGGGCCTACTAAAAACTTATGGTGGACATAGGCATTGACGGGCACTAAAGCCTAAACAACTTAGAGAGAGGTCAAGGTCAAAGTGTGACGAGGGAAGGATCGGTAAGCACGAGTTCGGATAGGACGAATACAAGGAGACGGCTTGGTTAGACGAAACATTGACTCATTGGTGATGTTTAGGTTGAGGGAAAAGGGGATGTGGAGATGCTTAAATAGGATACAGAAAAGCAAGTAGGGTGAATAGCATAAGCTAAAATACGCAAGATTGAAAACGGTTGTACTTTAAAATCCTCATCTGAGAAGAAATGTTTGGGGATCGATAAAACGAGTTGTTCAAAATAAATCTGAGTCGAATATTTAAAATAATAGAAAATGGCCTATTGGTTTTAAAAATCATTTTAAAAGGAAGTAAAATCATTTACACGAATATTAAGGACATGGTTTGGAAAATCTATAAGTCAGTAATTTAATATAATATGTTGTCAAAAGTTTTGGAAGGTCGAGAATGAAATCAAGTAACGGAAGAATTTAAACTCATATTAAATGCTTTCTAAACTTTTAGGCTATGGAAGATTTAAAATAATCAATTTTGAAACTTCTTTAGAAAACCATGGTTTGCCAAAAATGAGAAACTGATTTACAAAAGGTTCTTAATATACGAGCACAACAAGTCTGACAAGGATATAAAAATAATTGAAATTCAATTTGGTTTAGAAGTTTCTTCTAAAAGCGTGTATGGTGAGCGGAAAGAAAATAGTAGTATCTTAGCATAAGAATTATCAGGATTGAATAGCAAATCTTTAAAATCAAATCAGGGAGGGTCTAAATCAGGAAGTGGTTATGAAAATAGTACTTTTGCAAAAGTCTGAAGTAGCGAAAACGACGAGTCAAAAACCAACTTGCTGAAATCTGAAATTCCATGTGACTTGGAAAGTATATTAAAAGTAAACACGAAGTATTATTCAAATGGCATAAATAAGAGGGAAAATTATAAATCGAACTGAGCAAAATAAAAGTACGGTTCAGAATAAAACTTAATATATGAAAAGACGACATGAGTACGAAAACATAAGCTAGGAAAAATATTATCAGCTAGAGTTCAAAATTCCGACAAACGTTTTAAAAATTTAAATCAACGAAGTAGTATGGGAAAGAGGAACTCGAAGAATACTTTCAGAAGATTCAGGTTTGTAACGGAGAGGGTCGAAAATTGACGACGATTGTCATGAGGCGATCTCGTGAATCGAGGGAAGGAAATTGGTCAGATGATCAAAACATTCATACGCCTAGGATATGAATCAGAAGAGGCTACGGGGAAACTCCTACGGTCGACCAACTAAAGATTAGGAACTAGGCGCTAAGACTTCTAAAGGTTAGACGGTAAAGAAATGCGTTCAGCTTGGTCCGAAATCGATGAACCCAAGAGCGAACGACTAAAGGAAATTCTAGAAGTCTAATATGGTCAGGGGTAGACATGAACCACTAAGGTAACTCCTACGACGATTAAATCAATTGCCAGAAAGGGGGTCTAACTATCAATCAGAGGCCTCTAACTAGCAAGCACAGACATCTAACTAAGTCTTCTCATCACCTAGTGTCCTAAAAACGACTAAACTCAGGGCTTCTGATTCGGATGTTGCAATTTATTTAATGGACATTCCGTTATTATCGTTGTTCCGTTAATTCGCAATTGCAAGATTGGACCTGCATGGGCCACCAACAAAACCTGTCACGCCCCGCTTCCCAAAAATATGGAGGCGAAGCGTGAGAAGGTCCGCTCAGACTTGAAGCTACAAAGCCGCAAGTCCGATAAGCGTCAATTACTTTAAAACTGCAGGTCCTTGCAACGCGAAACGAAACAAAAATAATAATAACGAAAGAGACAAAAGAAACATCTCAAAATATCCATAATAATAAATCTCAACAACGCAGAAAAGCCACCAGGCTACAAATAAAAGAGTCTAGAGGCCCAAACATGGCCAACAAAAGTACAAAGT
Organism: Scilla litardierei; assembly: GCA_030789695.1. NCBI lineage: Eukaryota > Viridiplantae > Streptophyta > Magnoliopsida > Asparagales > Asparagaceae > Scilla > Scilla litardierei. The sequence continues at coordinate 139,507,094 of CM061141.1, forward strand.
ACAAACGACGGTGCTACGCACCAAAAACTAACAAAAGGCTTAAAACAAAATAAAGCTCAACAAAGACTCAAAGCATGGTCACCGGTGTCCACCAAAATCCTCCTGGGCAATCATGGATTCAGACTCAGCGTCAGCAACACATCACGTACTCAGCAACGTCTGTCTCTGGCTCAGGGTCTAACATGTGACACCCAAAAGAGCAAGGGGCACATGTCAGCAAGTCTACAAGAGACTTGTGCAAGTGAAACTGAAAGTACAAGTAAGAGCAACCTAGCAGTTCTAGTATGAATGCGATGACATGGCAGTTTAAAGTATGAGTGCAACAGGTAAAGTAAAGTAAAGTACAGTACGAGCATGGCATGGCATTCACAAGACAAGTACAAGACAAGAAAAGTAAGCACCTCGTGCACAGAGTTCACGCCTTACAGCTAAAGAGGCTGTACGGGCACACTTTTACGCTGAGTGGTCGCTCAACCCTACCCCTCCACGTGTGTCGAGCCAGGGCCTTACCCCCGAACGGTAATGCTCGCTTCTGGATCACGAGCCAGGAAGTGTCTTTAACAAGTATGGCATAGGGGTGCACCTAGCCCGGGACAAGCAAGTACAAGTATGTAGCGTGTGCTACGAATGCAAAATTCAATGCATGGATGACATGACATGGCAGTTAAAGTAAAGCGTACAGGTAAGGAAAGTAAACGTGACATTTTAGCATGCATGAACAACAATTTTAAGGGGTTGGATCTAGCTTCGTTGTCAAGCTAGATCATTTAGGTGACGGATCTAGTTTCGTTGTCAAACTAGATCAAGTAGGCGCCTAGCCAGCTATCATTTCACTGACTAGTCTCTTTTACGCTAAAAACAAGTAAGTGGCCTAAAAACATGGCCCTACACAAGAGTTGGCAAGTTTCACTTGCCTGCAATTATCACGTCAAGAAAAACACCGTCCAACGAGTCCAAAGTCACGATTCCTACGTGCACAAGTCCACCGGCCTACATCCGTTTTATTAATCTTGATTAGTGATTTCTAAAACATTTAAAATACTTTAAAATACTGATTTTTAGTCTTTATTAGCATGCAATTGGGTTGGGGGTCCTAGGGGTGCAAAACGTTACCTCAACACGACGCGAAAGCTACACCGGCGTCGGGTAGCGACGCCGGGGGTTGGAATAATAGAACGCGCTCCAAGTCCTGATTCCAATATAGTTTCCTTGCTGGAAGGTTCAGAGCATCAACCCGGGCGACGATTCCAGATTCCAAAGCTCGCACGTGCGACGACGGGCTACGACGTGCAACGACGTCGTACGCGACGAATCCTCGAAGAGCAAGCACCTTGGTGGGGCCCACAGTACTCCTAGGGGCCTTTGGGGGACCCACAATAACTCTGGAGAACTTGGGGGGCCCACGGTGGCAAGCGGTGCGACGGATGCGGGGTTGCGACGAGTGGCCGTCGGTCGTACACAGCCAATGCGGGGGCTTGGCTCGGTCAGACACGGGGGCGGCGCTGTTGCAACGTTGGGGGTCGGTCGCAGCAGCGGGGGCGGTCGTTTCCTTCGGTCAGACCGATGGAGATCCTCGGTCGTTCTCTTGGAAGCGGGCGGGACAGCGTTGCAACGCTGCAGCGCTCGGGCGCTCGGTCACAGCGGGCGGGGCCTTCGGTCGGGCACGGAGCGGAGCGGGGCGACAGAGCGGCACGGCAGCGGGTCGGTGCGGTGCGGATGGTCGGGCGGGTCTCTCGGTCTGACCGAGAGGCCCTATCGGTCAAGCGGGGGAGCGGGCGGGGTTGGTGCTGTGGTGCGGAGCGACGAGAATGCGGGCGGGGCGGCCGGTCAGAGCGGGTGGATGCGGGGGATTTCCTCGGTCGTGCGGGGTGCTGAACGTCGCAACGTTGCGACGATTCGCCGCAACGTCCAAAATGAGTTTGGAAGAGACTAGGGCTAATTTCTTTGGAAAATAGGACTGGCTAGGGGTTGCTTATATAGTATAGGTGGGTTGACTTGGTCTAGGGCTAAATCTAATAGGATTAGAATTCAAAAAGATTTGAAATTTGAATTTAAACTTCTCCAACCCATTCTAGGATTTGACCTGGTCCAAATGAGCTGGAAATTGGCTCAAAAATTCTTTAAAACGTTTAAAACTCAAATAAATTTTATTTGGCCGAAATTAATTTAAAAATAAATTATTAAAAATATTATAAAACTTGTAAAAATTATAAAAGTGGTCAAATGAACTCCAAAAATTATAAAATAAATATCGGGGTGATCGTGACGACGAATGTGAGCTAACTAAGAAGACGGATCTCAAATTCGACGTCGGACGACGAAACTAAAAATAGAAACGTCTCCCGTCAAAAGTGAAAGTCGTCACGTCTCATCGAGTAAGTTTAAATTGTGGAAAAACGACTCGAGAAGTGTCGTTTCAAGATAGTGCCACTATTTAATACTCTCAGAGTCGTTCGCAGCGGCATATCACACAAAAGTGTTCACAAACAAATAAAGTCTAAAGCAAACACGTGCACGGCCAAAAGCACGTGCACGAACAACGTACGACGAAAAAGTGGTCGTTACACTCACGCACGTGTTCCCACACATGCTTATGATCACACACCGCATCATATGAATAATTCTCATCGTGCACCATTCCATCATGTCCCGTATGCCTATCCACAACATGCATCACGTAGAAATCAACGTCGCATGCATGCACCCAATAGGATGATGGCTCCCAAAATATTCACTATTTGGAGCCCAAAGGACACAAGCATGGACGAAAAACAAATGTACATGAATGCTTATTTTTCGGATGTTGTGCATAGTAAGAATTATGTGGGGAAGTCTAAGTCCACTTGGACTTGGCTTCCAAAGGTCTAATCCCTTGGACCCAATGACCTTGGGTACCATGATATGGAAGTTTCTATCTTTAGGTACTCAAGGAAAAGAAAAAGGGAAGGAGCAACAAATTTGAATTTAGCTCCAAAGGGAATTGGATACTCGATAGCGGGTGTTCCAAACACATGACGGGTGACGCTCGTTTGCTCTCCGGAGTGGTTCCCATTGCGAATGGAAACCGCGTCGTATTTGGAGGCAACGAGAGCGGAACCATCATAGGTATTGGTAATGTAGGTAACCCTTCTAAACCATAAATTAGTGATGTGTTTCTTGTTAGTGGTTTAAATCATAATCTTATTTCAATAAGTCAACTTTGTGACAAAGGTTACAAAGTTAGCTTTGCGAAAGGATTGTGTCATATTTTAAGAAAGGATAATGAAAAATTATTATTTTCCGGAACTCGTCGTAAAGACATTTATATTTTGGATCTTCCTAAGTCATATGAACAATGTCTCGTTGCCAACACAAGTGAACAACACTTATGGCATCGACGCTTTGGACATGTGAACTTTGGAACACTATATAAGCTTTCAAAATTGAATTCTATTAAAGGTTTTCCGAAGCTTGTTTTTGAAAAGAAAAGTTTTTGTGATTGTTGTCAACGCGGCAAGCTTCCTAAATCTTCATTTAAACCTAAGAAAAGCATCTCTACAAAACGGCCACTAGAGCTATTACATCTAGATTTATTTGGGCCAACTAGAGTAGCTTCCTTAGGAAATGCAAGGTATGGACTTGTCATTGTAGATGACTATTCAAGCTTTACTTGGGTATTTTCATTGTGTAATAAAAATGAAGCTTTTGAAAACTTCACAATTTTTGTTAAGAAAGTACAAAATCTCTTAGGGACCACCATTGTCACTATTCGTAGTGATCATGGAGGTGAATTTGAGAATGAGTCTTTTGAGACATTTTGTGATGAAGTTGGTATTACTCACACCTTCTCTTTCCCTCGTGCACCTCCTCAAAATGGTGTAGTTGAGAGAAAGAATAGGACGCTAGTGGAGTGTGCTCGCACTATGCTTGATGATAGCCAACTTGGCCATCAATTTTGGGCGGAAGCGGTACACACCGCTTGCTATGTGTTTAATAGAATACTTTTGAGGCCCGGCACTAAACAAACTTGTTATGAATTGTTGTTTGGTAGGTTGCCTCAAGTTAAACATTTTCGTGTTTTTGGTTCGAAATGTTTTATTAAGAACACATATGGTTGTTTGGACAAATTCGATCCAAGATCCGATGAGGGGATCTTTGTTGGATACTCTACGCGTAGCAAAGCCTACCGGATATTCAACAAACGAACCTCAACGATCGAGGAGTCGCTTCATGTCTCATTTAATGAAGGATTTGTTCCAACTAGAATTTCAAATGATAATGATTCTTTGGATGTTTTATGTGATTCGTTTGATAATTCTAAGTCTAATGATTCTATTGATTCTATTGAGACTAACCCAACTAATGAAGTTGTTGAGAATGTTCCTAGTGATCAAGGTATTCCCAAACGGCTTCATTCGGTTCGTGACCATCCCCATGAGCAAGTCATTGGCAATATCTATGATAGTGTCAAGACGAGATCGCAAGTTCACCACTTCGCAAATTGTGCCTTTGTCTCATCGATAGAGCCAAAGAATATTAATGAAGCATGCGAAGATAGCGCTTGGATCTTAGCCATGGAGGAGGAGCTCATTCAATTCGAGAGGAATGAGGTATGGGAGCTCGTTCCATTGCCATCGAAGAACCACACCGTCATAGGGACAAAGTGGATCTTCAAGAACAAAACCGACGAAAACCAAGTCGTCGTCCGGAACAAAGCTCGGTTAGTTGCTCAAGGCTATCGTCAAGAGGAAGGTATCGATTTCGAAGAATCTTTCGCTCCGGTAGCTAGATTAGAATCAATTAGATTACTTTTGTCTTTTGCATGCCATAAGAATTTTAAATTATTTCAAATGGATGTTAAAAGTGCATTTTTAAACGGAGATGTAGTTGAGGAAGTTTACGTTTCTCAACCTCCGGGCTTCATAAATGAAAAATTTCCAAATCACGTTTTAAACTAAAGAAAGCTCTTTATGGTTTGAGACAAGCTCCTCGAGCTTGGTATGATCGCCTAAAGAATTTTCTTTTGGATTTGAATTTTAAAATGGGCGAAGCCGATTCAACACTTTTTATTAAGCATGCGAATAATGATATTTTATTAGTACAAATTTATGTTGATGATATCATTTTCGGTGCTACTAACTTCACTCTTTGCGAAGAGTTTTCTAATGTTATGAAGGAACAATTTGAGATGAGCCACATGGGCGAACTCAAATATTTCTTAGGTCTCCAAATTCGCCAAATGAACGATGCAATCTTCATCCACCAAACGAAGTACACGGTGGAGTTGCTAAAGCGATTTGGAATGGAGAATGCCTCCGGGAAAAAGACTCCAATGAGCACGACTACGCATCTTGACAAGGATACGGGCGGTAAGGATGTAGACATTCGTTTATATCGAGGTATGATTGGTAGTTTGCTTTATCTTACCGCAAGTAGGCCCGATATTATGTTTGCCGTATGTATATGTGCTCGTTATCAGTCTCAACCTAAGGAGTCTCACTTAGTAGCGGTAAAGCGTATTTTTCGCTATCTAAGTTACACTTTAGATTTTGGATTACTTTATCCGAGATCTAGCACATATGAGTTAATCTCATATAGTGATGCCGATTATGCGGGATGCAAATCCGACAGGAAAAGTACTAGTGGCACTTGCCATTTTATAGGAAATTCTCTTGTCTCTTGGTTTTCCAAGAAGCAAAATTCCGTATCACTTTCAACCACCGAGGCGGAATATATTGCCGCCGGTGCCGCGTGTGCTTAAGTTCTTTGGATGAGACACACACTTAAAGACTTTGGTATAAATTGTGATACTTGCCCTATCATGGTTGACAACCAAAGTGCAATATGTCTTTCCAAGAACCCGGTACATCATTCCCGCTCGAAACACATAGATGTCCGCCACCACTTTTTAGATGACCATGTTGCTAAAAAGGACATCATTCTAGTGTACGTTGAAACCCAAAAGCAAATCGCCGATATTTTCACGAAACCCCTAAAGGAGGACTCCTTTGTGCGGTTGCGTCGAGAATTGGGTATTATGGGTGAATCCGAAATATAGGATTCATGTTTCATTCAATAATTTTGCATGCTATTATTCTTGACAATATCTCATTCATGCTAGAATTATTGGTTTTTCGGGAATTTTAAGTGATATCTTAATTTTTCGTTCGATTTGTGCGTAATCGTCAAATTTATGTTTTTCGATGTTTAATGGGGTAGTTTAGATGTTTATTGAGAGTTTTGAGACATATCGTCCAAGTGTTTTATGGAGAGAACTTGATTTTCAAGTTTTTGACTCTTTAGTCGGTTCATGTTCAGTGACCGACCGACTAGATTGAGATCTAGTCGGTCAGTAAATGAACACAGACCGACTAAATCTTGTCAGTAAATCTTGGATTCAGCCACTGTTTGCAACTAGTCGGTTCAAGCTCATTGACCGACCGACTAGATCGTGATCTAGTCGGTCAGTGCTTGAACTGTGACCGACTAGTTGTGCCAGGGGCTGTTTGGTCTTTTGCGAAATCGACCGACTTAAACTCAGTTTAGTCGATCGATTTTCATTCTAATCGATCGAACTCTCTTCTCTCTCCGCTCAAAACCCCGACCTCCCTCGAAACCCTTCGACTTCCGATCGATCTCCGGCCATTTTTCCGGCCATCTCCGTCGATCTCCTCCGTCGGCCCCTCGTTCTAGGTGATCTCCTCTCCTCCTAGGGTTAGATTTCATTTCCTAGAGCTAGGGCTTGCTCGGGTTCTTAGGGTTCTTAGGGTTTATTTTTTTTCGGCTAGGGCTTCTTCGTTTGATCTCCTTGTCCCGTGTCTTGCTTCGACTATGGCAAGAACACGCATTCCGATCACTCCCTCTAGCCCCTCTCCGATGACCGTTGATCCAATCTCTTCGGATCCCGAGCATCCAACCCCTCCGAAGCGTAGAGCCAAGACCACCCATCCTTCGTCGTCTTCGCCTCCTCTCAAGAAGAAGAGGACGACGACCGCTAAATCTAAAAGTCAACCGAAACCCAAACCCAAGCCTAAGCCCAAGGCCAAAATTCTTGCTTCTGCATCTTCGTTCCATACTCCTACCGATTCCGATACGGAGTATAACCCCGAGACCGAGACTCATAGGGAACCCACTCCTCCTACTCATCCCGAGTCTAGCACCCACCCTCGTACGTCTACCCGTAAGCCTAAGGGAAAGGGTCCGATGCCGGTGGGCGGTGTCGATATTTCCTTATGTCGCGATGACCCTTTGTGTCTCGCGGCGTATAACCGTATCGAACATTGCCCGCTGCTTCTGGAGCATTTCGTCCAGTTTAGCGACTTCATAGGGTTAGCTGATCTTCTGTCGTCGTCGGGTCTTCTCGATTACCTTCGATTTGACCCGAAGGCGAATCCTCACCCCTACCCTAGGTTAGTGAAGCTTTTCTATGCCAATAGGATCCGGGGTCAGTACGATCAGACCCACTCTATTGAGACGACCGTTTTGGGGACTCCTATAGTCCTCACTGCAGAAATCTTAGGAGAGATTTTGGGTATCTCTTCGTCTGGACTTCTTCCTTCTGATATCTCGGTAGATGATATTTCTTCTCTTGATCAGACCATCCTTTCAGAGATTTTCCATCAGATTCCTCCTGCCATGATTGGCGTGCCTTCTAAATCTTTCAAGCCAAATGCTTGGGTCCTAAATCTGATTCTGAAGTCGTGCTTGCTTCCCAAGTACGGCTCCTCATCTTTACCATCCCAGCCATTTTTGAAGCTTATCTATGCGATCTTCATGGGGAGCTCGATTAATTGGGCTCGAATTATACTCGATAAGATTGATTCTTTCGAGTGTATTCGAAAGTCCAATAAATCGGCTCATATTCCTTTTCCTTGCATGTTGACCCTCGTGTTTCGTCATTTTCGTGTCACATTGCCTCGTGACGATGAGCGTCCCCTCGGTCCTCCCCTGAATGCGACGGCCGTCAAGAAATCTCTTGCGGCGCTTCGTCACGTTCAGAGGACGACACCTTCAGCGTCTGTCCCTGCCTCTGCCAGTGCCTCTGCTACTCCCGTTGCCACCCTTGATGACGTCGTCCGGATACTTCTTCGTTACGAGTCCCGCTTGGCTCGTACCGAGGAAGTGGTCTGCCGTATGGCACGTCAGATGGGTGTTGAGCTTCCTCCTTCCGTGTCTGAGGGAGAGGAGATGGATGAGATGGATGAGGAGGACGTTAAGGAGATCTGTCGTGCTTCGACTCGTGCCCCCAAGGGCACTTCTGCTGCTGCTGGTACTTCCTCTTCTGCTCCTGGAGCTGCCACCTCTTCAGGTGTTCCAGAGCCATCTGCTGCTGACCCTGTTTCCGAGCCTGCTCATGTATCTGCTGCTGCTGCTTCTGTCGAGACTCCTGCTGCTGATGAGCCTGTTGCTGAGATCTCGACTCCTGCACCGTCGATTCCATCTGTTGAGACGCCTCTACTCCCTGCAGATCCTGAGTCCACTCCGTCGACTGGACCCACGGACGCTGCAGATCCTGCCTCCTCCTCGTGATCGTTGTTCCGAGGACTCTCCATATACGCTTTGGATGATATATCTCTGCGAGAGTATTTTGGGTTAGGATAGGGTATGAGGGTTATTATGTTTTGATGTATTTTGGATGACGTCGCTGCTGTTGTATTTATTTTTGATGAGAATGATGATGATGATGATGTATTTCCTTTTGATGGGTATATTGTATCGATGATGTTGATGTATTCCTTTTTTTTTGATATGTAGCGCTTGATATGATGTATCTCATATATTCGATGTGATATCTTTTTGGATTTACTCATGTTGTCTCTGCATATATATATATGTTCATCATCGTTCACTTTGTCTTTTATTCGTCGTGCAAATTTTAATATTCGTTGAATATATTTGAAATGAGATTTCGTCGCTCGACGCATGAAAACTTGGTTAAATAGATTTAAATTCTATAATTGTATAGAATTGTTTTCCATGCACAAATTTAACCAAGAATATTGAATATTGAAGAGTATGTTTCTTTATTCAAGACATGAATAAACATTTGGTATTTTTGATGATTTTGATTATCGTTGATTTCTTTTTATTGATAATGGAAAATTTGACACACCTTGTTTTGATTTCCACATTTTTCCCTTGGTGTCAAGTTGGTCCATTGTCTTCGTCTACGACTCCCGATGTTGGATTTTACATTTCCTAATTGTTGTCGTTGTATGCCCCCCATTTTTGGGATAATGCCAAAGGGGGAGAGATAATGATAATAAATAGCGCAAATGAAAAATTTAACTCAATTTCCAAGAATCTAGTTTGATATGTTAGATTCAGGGGGAGTTAAGATACATATAAGGATTTTCAAAATCCGATATTTCAAAAATCAATTCATTTTATTTATCTTACTCGTCTGCTTGATGCAATTCATTTGTATTCATTTTGGAATTAACGTGTCATCAATGCAGGGGGAGTAAGTATTTTACATTTGAATTATTATTTTCGATTATTATTTATGTTGGTTTGTCATCACCAAAAAGGGGGAGAATGTTGAATATTGGACTCCCCGGATTTGGTTTTGGATGATGAGCAAACATAAATAATTCATGAACTAACAATTTGTGAGCGCAGTATTGGAGATCGTCGCCAATTTCACGAGAATATTCAAAGCGACATCTCAACACTTCCAAAAGCTCGTATTCAAGCCTAAAGCTTCGTTGAAGCTCCTGCAACGCTTTGGAACTAATGAAGATTCAATCGAAGCTCTCAAAGACCGTTTATTAAGGTTTTATTTATAGTCTTTTAGTTTCGATTGATAGAATGTTAAGCCTTGAGTATATCTTACGTTTCTATCTTCAGTTCGCTCATTTCGTAGCTCTAGGATTCTTGCACAAGTTCACTCTAACTTCCTCGAAGCGTCGCGCTTCGATTCGGACCTTGTTGTGCATGTTAGTTGGTACAAGAACAAGTACTGACCGACTAGATGGAGATCTAGTCGGTCGGCCACTGTTCTTGGACCGACTAGTTTCTGTCAGTTAAATCTTTGTTCTTTACTGTTTACAGTTAGTCGGTCTACGTTGACTCACCGACCGACTAGTTTGTGAACTAGTCGGTCAGTGATGCTTCTTTGACCGACTAGTTGTGATTTACTGTTCATGCCAAATTTCTCCTAAGCTACTGTTTTCCGTTAGTCGGTCTAAGAACGTTTGATGACCGACTAGTTGTCAATCTAGTCGGTCAACTTTTGTTCTTGGACCGACTAAGTCAACTTGCCTTCAGACTATGTTGTTTTGCCTCTTAGTCGGTCAGACAGTGTTCTTGGACCGACTAGTTTTCTAGGTCTGAAATTCTATCTCTTCTCTGATCTGCTCTTAGTCGGTCCATGCTTTGTGACTGACCGACTAGTTGATGAACTAGTCGGTCAGTGATTGTTCCTTGACCGACTAATTCTCCCAGATTTCTTTCCGTTGGAGATTGACCTAACTTATGTTTTTGGGTTCCTATAAATACGAACCTAGGTCATTTCTATCTGAGAGAGAGCTGCCATTAAGAGATTCATTGAGTTCTAAAGAGATAGCTATTCTCCCTCAAATCTAAAGCTCTCTTCCTCACAAGAAACCGATTCTCTCTCATTTCTAGATCTAGAGAGAAGCTTTTTCTTGGTGAGCTCTTCAAGCTATTGCTTGATCCAAGTCTCCAACTCTTCCCTAGGCACCCATTGCTGCTCATTTCCTTGGTGCTAGGGCTTGGTGACTTCATCTTCCTCAAATCCTTCATTCCACCTATTGGGTAAGAAAAACTCAAGGTATAGGATTTTGTGGTAAGAGTATTTATTTCATTTAAACTCTTTATATTGCTTATTGGCTCTCTCGGTTGTGAGAGAAGTTTGTGATCCCGGGTTGTGGGATTCACTTTGCCATTGCATGTATGATTTGATCTTGTGAAGGTTTTTCACAAGATATTCATAGTGGAAATCTTGAGTTAGGGTTTCTAACTCAAGTATCCGGAGGGGATCCGGGTGGTTGGGACGTAGGATCACCGGGAACAAGTCGGGGAGACTTGGGTGGATCCGAACCCATTAACATCGTTTGTTAGCATTGTTAATTTCGTTGTTGTCATTCAATTTAAGCTTCCGCAAATTGATTTGGTAGTTGATTGCAATTTAATTTGGAATTATACTCCTTATTATTTTAAAGTACTATTCACCCCCCCTCTAGTACTTGTGCAGTAGCTGGTAGGGCATTACAGTTAAGAAGGAAATTGTCTGATAGCAGATGGGTTAGCCATGTTCATGTCGTCCCTTAAAAGGGGGGATGACCGTCATAAAAAACGAAAAGGGGAAACCTATATCCACTCACACCGTCACGGGATGGCGAATGTGTATTGAGTACAAAAATTAAATAAATCCACCCGAAAAGACCATTACCCATTACCCTTCATTGATCAAATGCTAGAGTGCCTCGCTAAACATAAATTCGTTTGCTATTTGGATGGGTACTCAGGATTCTTTCAGATCCCCTTGCATGAAGATGACCAAAAAAAGACAACTTTCACATGTCCTTATGGCACATATGCCTACCGTAGAATGCCCTTCGGACTTTGTAATGCTCTCACCACCTTTCAAAGGTGCATGACGTCCATCTTTTCTGATTATATTGAAAATACTATGGAAGTCTTCATGGATGATTTTTCTGTATATGGTAGTGAGTTTGATTCATGTTTGGCTAAACTTACTAAAGTTCTTAAAAGACGCCAACAAAATAATCTTACTCTTAATTGGGAGAAATGTCATTTTATGGTCACCGAGGGGATAGTTCTTGGGCACCTTGTTTCATCTAGAGGGATTGAGGTCGATAAGGCAAAAATTGAGGTAATCGAAAAAATCCCTCCTCCTATTAATGTTAAGGGCATTAGAGGCTTTCTTGGTCATGCGGGATTTTACCGCCGCTTTATCAAGGATTTTGCCTTAATTGTCCGACCTCTTACCGCCTTACTTGCTAAAGATGCTCCATTTGTATTTTCAGGAGAATGCTTGCAAGCGTTTAATGCATTGAAGGAAGCCCTCATTTCCGCACACATTATACAACCACCAAACTGTAGTCTTCCCTTCGAGCTTATGTGTGACACAAGTGACCAAGCAATTAGAGCGGTGCTAGGACAAAGGAAGGACAAAAAGCTTCATGCAATATTCTATGCAAGCAAAACATTGGACGAGGCACAGAAAAATTACACCACAACCGAGAAAGAGCTCTTGGCGGTTGTCTACTCCATCGAGAAGTTTCGCTCCTACCTCCTTGGATCCAAAGTGATTGTGCACACCGACCATGAGGCATTGAAGTATCTACTAAGCAAAAAAGATGACAAGCCAAGATTGATAAGATGGATACTTTTGTTGCAAGAATTTGACTTGGAGATTAGAGACAAGAAGGGCACTGCCAACGTTGTGGCGGACCACTTATCCAGGCTAGTTCGTGAGGAGAAGAATGAAAGCCTACCAATTGATGACACTTTTGCCGACAAGAGGCTACTTGCCGTTAGACCCGGAGAGGTACCTTGGTATGTGGACTATGTGAACTATTTGGCATGCGGGATAAAGCCATGAGGGATGGCAACGCAACAAAGAAGGAGGTTCATGCATGAAGTCCGCAGTTATTTCTGGGAAGATCCTTACCTCTTCAAGATATGCAAGGATGGTATTATACGGAGGTGTGTTTTGAAGGAAAAGGCCTCATCTATCATCTCTCATTGTCATGATATGCCTTGCGGGGGACACCACACCGTCTCCAAAACCACCGTAAAGATATTACAGAGCGGGTTCTTTTGGCCGACCATGTTCAAGGATACACATGACTTCATCAAGCATTGCGATAGATGCCAACGGACAGGAAATATATCAAAACGGAATGATATGCTGATGAAGCCCATTGTGGAGACTGAGCTATTTGATGGTTGGAGGGTGGATTTCATGGGGCCTTTTCCGTCAAGCAAGGGAAACAAGTATATCCTATTAGCGGTAGACTATGTTTCGAAATGGGTAGAGGCCATCGCCACCCCAACTAACGATGCAAGAGTGGTATCCAAACTCTTCAAGCAAAACATCTTCTCGTGCTTTGGAGTGCCACGTACTTTGATAAGCGATGGAGGGTGTCATTTTATAGAAAACAAGTTTGAAGCCATGTTGAAAAAGTATAGGGTGGATCATAGAATTGGTATGGCGTACCACCCTCAGACGAGTGGACAAGTGGAGGTGTCAAACCGTGAGATTGAACAAATTCTAAAGAAGACCGTCGATAAATCTAGATAGGATTGGTCCATGAAATTGAATGATGCACTATGGGCATATGGAATGGCCTTTCGCACTCACATTGGCACCACCCCCTACCGTCTTGTTTATGGGAAAGCGTGTCATTTACCGGTGGAGTTGGAACACCGAGCATATTGGGCTATCAACACCTTTAATTATAACTACAAGTGTACGGCGGTGAGGTGACTCTTAGACATCAATGAGCTTGACGAGATTAGGCGGGACGCTTACGAGAGCTCAAGGATTTACAAGGAAAGGACTAGAATTCTCCACGACGCACGCATCACCGTTACGGACTTCAAGGTCAGAGACAAGGTACTCTTATGCAATTCTAGACTCTGACTTTTTCCCGGAAAGCTAAGATCAGGATGGTCAGGACCATTCACAATTAGACACATACAACCGGGAGGAGCCTTTGAGTTGGAAAGAAAAGACGGAGCCACATTCAAGGTAAATGGACAGCGGCTCAAGCATTATTCTGAGGGAGCCCCTACCGGTGAAGTGAATAGAATATATCTACTCAAGGGATGGTCCCATAATCTTTCATACCTCCTCGATGAGGTAATTGATGAAGCTATGCCGTATTCTATTGGCACCCTACGCGATGATGGCTTTGAAGAAGGCCAATCTTCTAGCAATGGAGAAAAGTTGGAGGACCCACCGGACCATTACATGGTTGATGACAAAGACGACGCTGATGTCGCAAGAATTATGGAGCTATGCAAGCTCTCCACGGCCAACAATTTGAAGAAAGCTCCGCCGGATAAGAGATCGGCATCACCGGTGAAGAAAAAGAATGATAAAAGCTCAAGTTTGGGGACTTATCCCCTAATACTACCCATGATGAGGGAGAGCCAAGGAATGCCCACGAACAACAACAATTAAATCCAAGTGTGCTCCCCGGCAACAACGCCAAAAACTTGATCGGCCCCGGATATACACTCAGAGAACGATTGTAGTTTTACCGCAAGCGCACGGTCAAGTGACGAGCGGCTATCGAACACGTGGAGGTGGTTTTGGTTCCAATTTATCCTAGGTTGGTTCGACTACGAATGTTTTATTGGTGGAGATGGTTATGGTATGATGTAATGACAATGGTGATGGATGTCGGTGTCGGTGATAAAGATGTGGGATAAAATATCGATTCAAATTTAATATAATAAAAGAGTCTAGAGCTACCAAAACCCCACTACAAATCGTCATTCATCCTGGTAAATTATGAATCTCAATATTGTAAGGCTTGTGTCGAGGTGAACTAGTCGTAACTGAATAGAGAACCTTGCTCACGCTCTCGCGCTATTATCGGTCTATATCAACCTAGATTAGAGCCCACTCTCGTGCAAACCCTAACCTAAGACACTAGCATGAAGATCGACATCATCGTCCAATCACACCTCGAGCCCACTCTCGTGCAAACTCGAGTTACGACCTAGATTGTGATAGCTCGTATTCGTCCAATCTCTTGCAAACGAATATGGGTATAGATTTATAATAAAAATCCTAGCTTTGGTCCAATATCTTGCAAACCAAGTCTAGAGAATCTCGATTATAAACCTAAACCGAATATCTAGGCCTTCACATCGATCGGAATCCAATCTCTTGCAAACTCCAAATCGATGGAAATTCCTATCTATCCGTAATAAATCAATCACAATCTAACCTTCTAGCAATTTTAGCAATATAGAAATTCATTCTTCACAATTCAGAAATTAGATTCATAGGGTTCATCACTATGCCCTAGAACAACAATCAACCAAGCATAGCAACAACGATATAGAAATCAATATGAGACATTGCTTGCATATGAAAAGATAGCAAATCAAAGATTCAAATAATAAGAACAAATATACTTAGCTTTGATGAAGAACTTCAATCCAATTACAAGCTATTAGATCCAAGAGGGGGCCTAGGGCATGGCATAAGCTCTAAAATAATCCCTAAGAAAACATTATCGAACTGTCTCTAATGATGGCTACAAACATCTTAAATAGCCCGCAAAAACCCTAGCAAATAACCCTTAAACCCCCTCCGAAACCCGCGCCCAAAATCAGGTCCGCGCGTAATTTAAGTTCTGGGCTGGCAGCGACTCGGCCGAGTGGAAAGCTCACTCGGCCGAGTGAGAATTCCTACAGAAACTCCAGAAAATAGCACTCTGTCAAAACCTTTCAAAAATTGGTCACTTGACCGAGTGGAAAGCTCACTCGACCGAGTGAAAGTGTCTCTCGGCCGAGTGACACTGATACGTGAATTCCAGCACTTCAGCATCAACTTGCAGAAATTCTCCAGATTTCATTCGACCTCCGATTGGCGCGTTCTTGGAGGAGTTGGAACCGTCATGAAGTCCTATCCATAAAAAATATGAGAAAAATAATTTGACCAATGGAATTGTAGAAGATTTCAAAATATTGGAAGGCTGTCTAAAAATCTGGGCGCTCGTGTCATCGGCATCACTCGACCGAGTGGGATTCTTCAGTCGGGCGAGTGGACTTCTCTACTCGGTCGAGTAGGGTCTTCTACTATTCTCCCAAAATTTCAGAGAGTTAGCCTTGATTTTCTTCAGAAATTTTGACTCTCTCGGGTGAGTGGAGTTCTCTACTCGGCCGAGTGGAATTCACCACTCGGCCGAGTGCATTATGGCACATGACATCTTCGTATCAGTCATACTCGACCGAGTACGCTTCTTCACTCGGCCGAGTGGGCTGTGTTACTTGGTCGAGTAGTCTGTAATTGGAATCCTTTCTTCTCCTCTTTGCCTCCTCTTCGCTTCTACCGATCTTTTTCCTATCCCGCTCATCTTCCAGCACCGTTAGCTCCTCAATAAGGCCATGAGCGATGCTATGGTACATGTGCAAGTCCCTTTAGCTCATTTTTGCTCCCGATCGCTCCATATTTCCTGAAATCTGACAAAAACAAGAAATAGTGGAAAGTAACGCAATATCGTCGAATAATCATGAAAAGTACGATAAGGGCGATCAAAATGGTATGCAAATATGTAGAAAAAAGGTGTAAAATATGTGCCGATCAAAATCCCCCAAGCTTACCTCTTACTCGTCCTCGAGAAAGATAAGTAAAGAGACGAACTCGGGAAATGAAAACAAAGGAAATGAAATGAAAGAAAAAGAATGCGGAGTGGAAGGGGTCGCTAGATTATTCTATCAGATCTCAAGCAATAAGCTGCACATCACGATAACTTGGAAAATACGAATCACATGCTATAAGGATTTCATATCTTACTTAAACATGGTACTTGCAAGCTTTTAAGAACAACAAAAGGGACTCTCTAAATTCATACAATTAATTCATATCCACATCACGCATTTCATAGAATTTAATATACAATTCATTGGTAATGCACTTTTTAATCGAAAGTTTTAAATGAAGCATATAAGATACACACCAAGCATGCAATAGAGAATAGAATAAGAGTCATGGCATTCACATATTTATTTCAAATCTTGAAAAATCTCCATATCTAATATATTTTGCAAAGTCGAAGCATTATCGAATATTCCCATTCATGCATGTCTCCACTCTAATGTCATACTCCCATTTGGTCAAATGAATTCACCCCCCCCCCCAGCTTAGTTTGAGGCGTCACATTCAAAGGAATATAATAGTGGAAAATGGGATTTTTGCCTTGGTTTTCCCCGGTGATTTTGTGGCTCTGATAATGAGATAAAGAAACATTTTTCTTTTTCTTTTGGAACTTTTTGTTTCTCATTTTTCTTTTTGGATTTTTGTAGGAGCTTATTGATTTGTATTTTTTGTTTTTGGCTCCTTTTTGGGTTTTTAGCTTTTTGGACTTTCTTGGAGCTAACTTTTTTTCCTTTTGTAGGGATTTCTTTGGGAAATAGATGCGATATAAGTAGCTTTAGGAGGTGAACTCAAGTGACATGTAGAGAATAAAAAGATATATGTGGAGAAAGAAATAATGTAACACTCGGTTCACTCTAAGACGTGCACAAATGGTTTAATAAGAAATACATCAACTAAACTCATATGTAAGCATGGATATTCTCAATTATTTCAATAAAAAGTTAAGTCAAGCAGTAAAGTTTACAATCATATCAGGCATGCAACAGAAGGTGGATAAGACAATAAAACTGATGCTTCAGATATACTAATGATGCATGAATCTTGGTGCATTTCCAACAAAAGCATACTAAACATTAATCCATACATTCAGCTTCAATTAATATCATGCATTCATATAGAAGAATCATCAAGAGAAATAGATTTGCAAGCACATGTGAACAGCAAGACTATAGAATACTATAAGTAGCATGGCATGGAATAATAAGCATCGTGATGGTTGTTAAAGCAATAAGAGATATCATCATACGAAATTCATCTAGCGAAAGAATAGAAAATAAAATAAAGGAATAAATGTAAAAGAGAGGAAAAAAAAGAAAAAAAAGCACACAATATGATGCATGAACACGCATAAAAGGAAAATAAGATGGAAAAAATCAAAAAGATGACGCAAATTTTTTTAAAAATTCTAAAAACCCTAAAAATATAGTAAAAGTGCAACTAAATGGCATGGAAATGCACTCCCCCAAGCTTAAACTTCACATTGTCCTCAATGTGATCATAATGGAAGAATATGAGGAACAACGATAATAATAAGGGGGTGAATGAAAAATGATGAAATGAATGACATGAAATCCTAATGCAACTACATGCACATGCAATGATGCATGAGAGCGCTTTTCCCCCAAGCTTATGCCAAACAATCCTATTCAAATGAGTCGATCAAAAATGTCATGTGAAGAAGCGTACTCGGTCGAGTAAGACTGATACGAAGATGACATGTGCCGTAATGCACTCGTTCAAGTGGTGAATTCCACCACCACCTCCTCCTCCTCCTCCACCTCCTCCACCTTTACCACCACCTCCAAATTACTGGGTACACTTGCTGCTCAGCTCTATTTTTACATTGCCCAAGTATTAGCATTTTTCTCCATTGTCTTTGATTATGTGCACTCATATAATCTTGCATATCACATTACATCGCCACACAATCATGGCTAAGGATAAAGACAAGGATAAGCGCATCATGGAGGAAGAGGAGTCGTCTCGCAAGAGACACAAATCCACACACTCACAGCGTGCAAGTGCTCCTACTCCTCCGCCTACCCGACCACCACCCCCAACCCATCATTCCCATGGTTGACCCACTGATGGGGGCCGCAGGGAATCCGTTACATGAGTCTGGAGCAAAAAGATTTTTACACTAG
Organism: Scilla litardierei; assembly: GCA_030789695.1. Taxonomy (NCBI): domain Eukaryota; kingdom Viridiplantae; phylum Streptophyta; class Magnoliopsida; order Asparagales; family Asparagaceae; genus Scilla; species Scilla litardierei. Next base: position 139,525,607 of record CM061141.1, read on the forward strand.
ACTCGAACAAAGATCACACTTAGCCACTAAGTTTGCCCACAGTCAAACCCTACTCGATCTCGGAGTTTTCTCCGGGGTCGAGTCCCCATTTGCAAATTTAGGTTGGCTAAGTTTCTTACACTCACATGCTCCATCTTATCCCTCCCTCACACTCGAATTCCTCTCGACTCTCAAAATTGAGGATGGGTCTATTATTGATTTCCGCCTCCGAAACCGAAATCTCCATACCCATGTGAACACCATCAATAACATTTTCGGTTTCCCAATTGTCGAAGGCCATATCTGTCCCTATGAATTTCATGCTGACTTCGACGTTGATTATTTTTGGGGACGTCTCACTCTTCACGATCAATATCCTCGAGGCAAGGCCAATGCCTCTTCCATCATCCACCCAGTATTTCATCTCGCCCACCGCATCATATCGAGCGCTTTCTTTCCTAGGGATAAGTTCGGTACTGTGACCATCCTTGACTTATTCATTTTGTGGGCGATGACCCACCCATTCATTTTCGGTGTTGACGGGATCGCTTTCGAGGTCCCGCGCGTACGCATTAACGCCAGAGCATGGCTAATTCAAAAACTCATTGATATTAGCTGCGCAGGCAAGGGTAAATATTGATGCGACGGCCTCATTACTCTCATTGCCTTACACCCCCCCGTTCAACATCGTTATCCCCCGTGATCTGTCGTGTGCCCCAGGATCTACATATCTAAATCTTGATGTCCAGAGGCACACCCACATGATCCGATCGTGTGGCAACGGTCGGTTTGATTTTTTACTACGGCCACCCCCTGCTCCATAAACCACTCTGCCTAATCCTGACCGCATGGCTATTCATCTTTAGGCAGATTGTTCGTTTTCTCCTGATCCAGAGTTTGTAGGGGGTTATATCTTCAGTTTCCACTCCCTGACGCACCTCGACCACCGTCCCCTGCCGCCCAGTTAGGCGAGCAGGATATCCCTGTGTTCAGGGAGGATCCCGGGGCTGGCCCTACTGTCACCACCCCGGCTGCTATCTATGTTTCTTCTGAGGCACTCGCTACGGCCCTCTTAGGCCTTACCTTCGGTGCCTGCACGACCACTATCGCTGGCACCACTTCTGCTGTTCGACAGGCCACCTCCACTCGCCTCGCTCTTGAGGCCGAGCTTGCTACTCTACACGCTGGCGCATCCTCCTCCACTTCCTCAGACCCATCCACTTCTTTCCTTTCACACCCACGTTTCCTCGCACTCGAGCGAAACGTGGCCACTATTCTCCGTATTCTTACACACGTTTACGGTCCTGCACCACCTACTCCACCCCCATTACCCCTCCATCCCCCTAGGCGATCATCCCCTCCTCCTTCCACTTCTTCTCCACCCACGACCAGTACCGTCGATCCTACACCCCCACCACCTTTCACATCTATCACCACCGCATACTCGCGTCGCAAGAAATTAGTTGTGCACTCGAAATCATTACCCACCCCCACCTCATCGATCGCCGCTTCTTTACCATCCAATGTTACCACCGACACATCACCCATCATTCACACCACCACATCTCCCATCCGTCCTCCATTACCCCCTCCTTCCCCACTTCTCCGCACACCCATCACCTCTCCCGCCCACATCCCTTACGTCTCTTCCGAGGAGGATGAGGAGACTGCCTCTCCTGCTCATTGATTGTCCTTTTTTCTGATTTCCCCCTTGCCATTTATTCTGCTTCACCATGATCACACATTTTTGCTAGCATTGTCATGATCAGCTTGGCGAAATAAAATTTTTTGTGTGATTATTATTGTGTCATGTCGTCATTGTATGCTTGTTCTGTGTGTCTGTGTGTATGTGTTTTGTACATTTTTTTTCGTTAATTATTTTCTTTATTTTTCTATCTTTCTTCTTGTGTGTTTTGTATGTGTTTCATATTGTTCATCTTTTTGTGTCGGTGCATACTTCCCTCCCATTTTCGTTGCCCTCCCATATTTACTATTATTGCATTGAGGGCAATGCAAGATTCAGCTTGGGGGAGTCGCACTTTGTGCGTCAGCTGCGTCTTTTTCACCGTTTTGAGTCATTTTCATCATGTTTTTCTTTTTCTTCTCATCGTTTTGTTCTCCCTCTCCTAGAGATGACTCCACATGATGAACCGCCACGTAATCACACACACTTAGCTTAGCTATGATGATCACTTTCACTAACCCTAGGAAGCCGAGTCCTACTGCATTTCATGCTTCGTGGGTTCACTTTGCTTTTGTGTGAGTTGTTTGTCATGGCTAGCTAGTTGGTGTGCTTCTACTTTGTGATTTTGTTTTTATATACCTGTCATTGGTTGACCCCTAGACTATCATGCTTCAATTTCGCATATGCGGTATTTTGCCTCCTCTGTCTGCTTCTCTATGCATGAATAATATATATATACTAGTCATAACCCGTACCCGCGGGCACGGTTCATTTAAGATGTTCACACGTGTAATCTTTGTTCCCAAACATTTTTTTACACAGTCAAATTTGTGCGAAACAACAAATTCGGCATAGAACAATAAATTCGGTGAGGGCGCCCTTGAGTCGAAACAACAAATTAGCGTAAAAAAATTTAGCGGGCGCCTTCGGCGCGAAGGGTGGAAGTGCATAAGTGCATGCGTGTGTGTGTGGTGTGTGGGTAAAAATTGAAATGAGAAGGTTTTTTTAGCAAAAATGAGAAATAGGTGGTATTCTGCGCAAATGTAGTGATTGTGTGTGGTTTGAATACAAAAGGAAAAAAGTGGTGGGTTTTCCAAACACTCATCTCAACCCTTCTTTTACCAAGATTAAATCCTAGCCATTCTTCTATCAACCTCTTTATACATCAGCATGACATCAGCTTGTCCCAGTCAGCACTAGAATTCAAAAACCTTTGTGTTTTAATATATATATATATATATATATATATATATATATATATATATATATATATATATATATATATATATACTACGCTTCAATTCGCAAGTGTTGGGACTCTACCAATAGGACAAGGATAACCCATTTTGCTTATGCTCTGATTCGCGAGAAAAATTTTCTTTTGCCCAAGTGTTTAAAATTTTACTTGGTTCAAATGCCCTCGTCGTGTACCGTTCTCCCACTTGGGAGAGTATACAAAAATATAGCCCAAAATCCTAAAACCCAAAAAAAAAGAGAGAAGAAACCAAAAAGAAAAGAAAAAAGAGAAAAAATATGTATAGCCAAAAATCCAAAAAAATATACAAATACCCAAAACCCCAAAAAATTCCAGTTGTGAATATTATTCCTATCCACCGTGAATAAAGGGAAGGCGAGAATTTGCACCAAGTGTTCTACTCCACACCTTCTCAACCTCCTTAGTTTTCAAACACACTTGGCATAGGAATTTTCTAGCGATTCTCTAGGCAATAGTGTGGTGATCTTGTTCCTAGCAGTGGAGTCCCCGACATATGATACGCTTCAATTCTTATTATATTCTCATGCATGCTTGAGTTATTATTCACCTTAAATTTGAATTGAATCGATATTTGGGTCATTCCTTGGGTATGTGTATATGGAGCTTTATTGCACAATTTAGATAGTTACACCGTCTGCTAGCTCACGACCTCACTCACTCATGCTTCACCGCGTGGACCCATGACACTTGTATGGACTCATATTCCTGGGTTTAGTGATGTGTTTATCGCATGCTTGCTTAGTGTGGTGAGTTAGTTTTTGTTGGCCCTGACGGGTGATCTAAGACTTTGCTTTCTTTTTCTTTTTCTTCCGTTCTATTTTCCCTCCGAGCTCCTACTCTCACTCGTCTTCCTCGAGGACGAGGAAGGGTTCAGCTTGGAGGATTTTGACGTGCGTTTATATTTTATATAATCACTCACGTCTTCTCCAAATTTTCCGTTGTTTTCCGTTGTTTCGTATCCATTCTCTTGTGATTTTTAGTTTTCTTTCACTTTCTTTGTGTTTTTGTGCCATTGCAGGAGATTGCCAGCACTGGGAACATATAAATCAAATATCATGAGTCTCCAGAGCAACGAGAAGCGTCGCGTGGGAACCTGAGGGCCAAACGTCAAAGAATACCACATATCAGCCCTTAACCGATCGGGTGGACAGACCCACCCGATCGGTTCGTGCACGCGTATCCGACCCTATCTGGAGCAGCAGTGAAGAAGACCCCACCCGATCGGTTCAGTGATCGGGTGGATACCGCGGTCTTCTCTATTTTTTGGAGCTGAATTCCACCCGACCGGGTGAAATCTCTCCCGATCGGTTCATCTTTAGCCGAAGTTCCCCCAGCTTGCGACCCGACGACTCAACCGATCGGTTCAGCAATCGGGTGATGTATCTCAAAAGCTGAAGACCAAGTCAACCATCGACTCACCCGATCGGTTGATGCTTCAATCGATCAGGTGGACGCTTGTCTATATATATTGCCCTAGGTTTTTCCAGAAATGGATCCCCTTCACTAAAACTGTCTTTTTGGGATTTTGGCGACTGCGAATTTACATTGTTTTGTAAGTTCTCTGATTGTCTTGATACTTTGACATTGTGTTCTTAATAATATTTGCTCCATTTTTCTATTGCTTGATCTTGATTTTAATGGCTATAATTTGTTGTGTTACTCTTTTTGCAATGAATTATGAGTAGTTTCCATATCTGGGACATTGGTGGAAGCCCCTTCGTGTGTTATCCCTAAAACGACCATAGGATTAGGGTTTCGATAGGATATAGGAATTTAGATGGTTACGCGGCGCATTTCATTATCATTGGTGGGAGAAAGACCGCCTCTAAATGTCGGGCCAAGGGAAAATAAAACTGGCATTTGATCCCCTAGCCACAGCTCACGCCCCTAGCATAGACATTGAATCCTAGCGCGTGGGAACGACAAGATGAAATGTCGGGAGTAATCGTTGCGAGCTTAGTGCTCCCGGAGTCGGTCGGTGTTAATGGACATGGGAATGCCCACCGTCCGAACCCGGGTAGACCTATTGTATCATCCTGGGCATCGACCGGAATATCGGGCCCATGGGACACTATGTATCACTTTTAGAGGCAACGTCTCACCACTAAACCCTAGAATCCGATCGTTCTCCTATCCGTCGGTCGTAATAGAGAGGGCACATGATAGGGTAGAAACCTAAGTCCTAGGTTACTTTTTTATATCTTACATCTTTCGTTGTTCCATTTCGTGACAAACCACCGAGTGATAGGGCTAGCTCACCCACCGGGTGATCCGGTTCCTGTTTGACAACAAGTACACCACACGCCTCTGCGTGTTCGACCCCCAGACACACTACAACATCGTGCGCTTGCGGTTATAAATATTTAAATCTGGTATCCCCGTTTTGACCACATATTGCCAAATCTAGGGGACGTCAGGGCGGGCTTAAGCCGGGGCCTGCCAAGCGGGCTCTGGCCTGAGCCCGCCTCCTGGGCGGCCGTGGGCTCGCCCTGCCAAGTTGGGCGGGCTAGCCCAGCCCGCGTGGGTTGGTCTAGCCCAGTACAAATGGGTAAGGTCAGGCCAGAATTGGGCAAAAGCCCAGTTCTGGCCTTTTGAGGCATAACTTGAGTTCTACAACTCCTTTTGCACCGATTTCAGATTCGTTGGAAAGCATGATTCGAATGGGACCATCCCAAAGAGCCATCTATCCATTTATATGTGTTATATGATTCAAAATATCATCATAAAACTATTTACAATCTATTTTAAATCCGTTTGCATCATATGCACTAATCCCATTCAGCATTCTACTAATGCTGAAGTCGTAAACATTTTTCGATATTATTAAATCTCATTTAATGTCAAAAACTTATGTGACCCTATTAAATCCTATTTAATATAGATCGACTTAATTCCACTAACTCTTTAGTGACTTTAATTATCCTCGTGCATCCGAGTGCACTCCTCCTAAATGCTTCCTATTACTAAGATGCAAACCGAACTTGGTGTGAGACCCTAGAGTCTGACCCTACTATAGGTTGGGGCTCGAAACCCCTAGACGATAGTAACCATGAGTAACAGGTGTCATCCCTGTTTCAGCATTATAATTATATGATTGACCCATCGACAAAAGTGTCGTCGGGATCACTCTGACTGCGACAGTAATAAATTCCACAATTTTAGTCCATTCGTCATAACTATGTTCCTACAGAGCCTAGAATATGGTAAACCATCAACCCTACTAGCCAGCATCAGTTAGCATACTTCGGTCTTTGTTATATAAACGTTGTACATCTTACAACGTACCCCGCCTGAGGTTTAGCACAAAGAACCGTATTGAGCCTGTGACCCTAACATTCCTTTAACGAAAGAGAATAATCCCATCTTAGTCATTTACTTACCTCGTATGCTTCAGGTTTCACCCAACCTAAGACCTTTCAGCAGGCCTGGCCTCAAAGCTACATCATAGATCTAAGTGACACTATTCACGCACAGGTTCGTACAAAGACTTCAGGTTTTAAGGACCAACTGGCCTATCATTACTATAGAGTTATTAATGACAGTTTAGTTAAATTTAACTATTTAATAACTCTTCATTGGGTCGTTCCATGGACTCATTTTCTAATGAGCACCCGTGCCTTGTCTCTGACTTCGCCCGATCGAATGACTATGAGATTATCATTACCTTTTAGGGTAAGACAAATACACAATGGTCTGTCCGATGTACCGATATCCTATTCTTGACACATCTATGACCATGAACGTTCTTAAATTCCTATCGGTCATTCACTTCCCATAATCGAGATCTACATCTAGATATGTAATGACATCACTTTAAGTTTAAGGAAATTATCCAAGTATATAGTTCATTGAATTTATACTAGCATAATTAGTACAATTTATCTTTTGAACAAGATGTTACTTAGGTTAAATTTCCTCAAGGGCATATATCTTCCTACAGGAATGAGCAGTCTCCTCTTGATTCTTGTCCTCGCTGTCGTCATCCCACGTTAACGCTAGAGATTTTTCTTTCTTTTCTGCTGAATTATTCTTCTCTTGTGGGCAATCCTTCATGATATGTCCCTTCTTCCTACAATTAAAACAAATCCTACTCTTAGTAGTTTTCTTACTAATATTCTTAGGCACATTAGCATCATTTTTATTTAAAGAAGCTTTTCTTCCCTTTTGTAGACTCTTTTCATCGCTAAAGATGTGATTATCGGAGGATTGCATGCTTCCATAGGTTGTCTCCAAAGTCCTCCATATATCCTGAGCAGAAGAGCAATGTGAGATAAGATCAAATATTTTTTTATCTATTCCACACAATAAAATATCCATTGCACTAGCATTTATAGCACACACATTTCTAGCATCCAAATTACTTTCAGGCTTAGTGATTAAAGTATGTCCATTTTCAATAATGTACCGAGTGTCAACATCAACAGATGGTAGATAAGTTTTTATCCTAGCCTTCTAGTATATATGATCATGGATACTAAATAGAGGATGATGATCAATAGGCATGCCATGAGCAAAAACTAAGTTTGGGGTATTCATGATTTCTAGACTAGATCCTCTAACCTGCTCTAATACCACTTGTTGGATCTGGATCTAAGCCTAGAGGGGGTGAATAGGCTAATAAAAATTCTCATGCAACTCACGAGCAATCACATGTAGTTATAGCAGATGCAGGGTAAATATAATCAATCACAGAGTATGCAGCATATTTACCCTGGTTCGATCGTCCCCACGACCTATGTCCAGCCACGAAAGCAAATACTAGATTAATAATGTTAAAGGTACAACCTATAGCTGATCACCTCTCTACACTCACCTGGTTCTCTGTACTGCACTCCACCGTTGCTCCTGGTACAACAAGTAGCTCGAGAACCCACTCTACACTCACCTGGCTCTCAATACCTGCACTCCACCAGTGCTAAACAAAAATAATCCTAGTATAATCTCTCACTTGACTAGTTCCAACTAGTCAAGTCCCTCTTGTCTAATACAATACTAGACAAGACCCCAAAAGTCACAAATATGGTAAAGTTTCCCCTACAGAGATCTATACACCAATACACAAAGATAAATAAATATGAGTTTAGAATAGCTCAATAATGGTGTAGTCATCTCTGTCAATCAACGCATCGTCAGCTTCACGTTGGCACAAACGGTGTGTCAATTCGATGTCTGGATCATAAGTTATAGCCCTCCGAAATTCGATGCACAAATCTGCTCGAATCTGGTCTGTGCGTAAATCAATTCTCTGTTCTGCAGAAACGACAGTAATCTGTGCGTAAAGTATGTTTCTGCCCCGTCTTCCAGAAATTGTAGTAAATCGACCTGAGCTCAGAAAAATCCGAATAAATAATCGTTGGAATCTTGAGCTCATCCTCTTCGACTGAAAAATAAGAAAGGGACGATTTAGATTCTCTTGTGGTAAGGAATTCTCAGATCTTTGAAGTGTGTCATATTGCTTGGAATTTGATCTCTTGGAGTTTGCTTCTTCAAAGATGGGAGCCTTAGTTGCTTGCTCCTATAGGTTAAAGATTTCATATGCTTGGATATGTAGCTTGATGATGGATGGTTCCTTATTCTTGCAGAAAGGCTTGAAGATGATGAAGAACTTTGGACTGTGAGATGATGAAATATATGAAGTTACTCAGAATACAACTCATGCTAAAATAAATACCACTGATTTAATACAGAGATTAATATAAAAAATATCAACATATTGTAGTGCATTGAGTTGTGATCGTCCTGACGCAAATGGTTCGTCAATCCGAGCTCTGTGGAGAAAGTTATGCACTTTTTAGCGTTGTCTGTCGAGCCCCTTCTTCCTACAAATTTGATGATCGCTTTGAAGCTTGGAGGATAAATGACGCATCTGAAACCTACACCTAAATTCCACATAGCGGTGTCACGGTCGCTAGGCGTAGTATGGCTCCTAGGTGTCAATTCCGGGCTCTATCTGCAAGCGGACAGTGTCAAATTATGTAATAAAAGATGACAGATCCCACAGGGACAATAACAGTGTATTTGAGGTCTCAGATTATTTTTAGATCTCGAAGTGAGATAGCTATCGGTTTGGAAAGTTTGGTTGTGATGTTGTTGTTGACTTAATAATAAAGAGAAATAAGGTTTTAGGGATCACCGCTAAGACCGTCGGAGATCGATGATAGAATTGGGTCCTTACATTGCACTTGGTTTAGGGGATTAGTTTCTCAATTCATACCACTCTCGTGGGTTTGAATTTCGAGGTATTTCGGTGGCTCCCATTGACGTAATGGCAATAGCCGTCAATGTAGAGATATAGTTCGTCTGTGGATCCCCTCGAGGCACGAGACGGGCATGGTTACGAGCCTTGGTTAGATCCACTGATTTCCCTATTTGAATCCCAAGGATACTCCTTAAGCTCATTAATTCCACCGACCGTGGGCATGATCTCAGTACGAGTGATCTTAAGGATTCAGGTAGATCAACTGAAATACGCCCCTTTATCCCTAGTACAACCTAGAGATCCAGATCTACATTTCCCTCCTAAAGTCTTAGGGCTAACCCATCAACCCTAGAAGGGACTACTCACCACATGGTGATATTAACGAATAAAAATACGATTTTTATTGAGGAAAAAATTGTAGAAAATTAATCAAATAAGAATTGAATAACTTACGCACCGAAGGCGAAGAAAAACAGTAGCAAGTAATAATCCAAAGAAATCTCAAAGATTCCAAAATGCAAGAACAATAGATCTTCCAAAAAGAATTCAATAATCCTCAATAAATTAAGTTTTGATCTACAATCGTTTATAATCTCCTCCCCTCTCCAAACGTGATTCCAAAATTAACAAAAGAATCATCCCCCTAATCGCATTCCCCAGATCCTCACTTCACTCAGATGTGTGCATCAGACGGGACCACGAAAACTTCCAAAAATGGCCCTCATTGTCTTCGACCGAGTCAATGACTCGGTCGAGCATGAGCTTGCTCAGTCGGGCTGCTCGAACGAGCAGCGCTCCTGCTCGGTCGAGTACGTCAGTGAGTCGGGCTTCTTCAAATAAGTATCATTCTGTCTGCTCGGCCCGAGTCGGCCTTGCTCGGTCGAGCAGCCAACTGACTCGGTTGCTTGAGTCCTGCTCGGTCGAGTAGGATGTTGATGGAGCTTTGAAAATGGGAGCTACTCGACTGAGTCACCATACTGCCCGGTCGAGCAGGTTGCGTATCAGTTCATTCACCAGCTGCTCGTGTATTAGCACAATCGAGCAGGTGCTCTGCTCAGTCGAGTCGCCTTGGAAATTCTCAGCTTCTTCTTGCAGCTTCTCCTCTACTCCAAGGAATCTCCTCTACTCCTTCCATAAGCTTCCAAAACTCGGCTAACTCCTGTAGAGATTCACCAACGGGCTCAAAGGCATGCCGGATGTGTCCATATCCAAAATTGGTCCCGAATTGCTCCAAAATCCCTGAAAATCTACAAAACTCTACGAAACTCAAATATGGCGTTTGAATTGCAATATCGTAGGAAGATACGGGATTTGGATGCGAATATGATATGAAATGCAATGGAATGATGCTATGAAAAGATGGAAAATATGGACACATCAAAATCCCCCAAGCTTATCTCTTACTCGTCCTCGAGGAAGACGAATACTAGGTATGCCGGGCGATAAACAAAAGGAATAATAATAAAAGAGAATTGTGATGGAAGGAGGGTGCTAAAGTTGTTCAATCGGATCTCAAGCCTCAGCAGTATATCACGATTCTTCGAATGGTAAAAACACATACTAATGGTATTTTCAAGCTTTACTAATCATATGGCTAGCGTGCAATAAGGACAAAAACATGGATCTTCTAAAATAATGCCATCAACTCATATCAATCTCATGCAGTCCATAGAGTCTAGTATAAAAAGAGTTAGCAATGCACTTTTCAATCAATAGATACAATTGGAGCATAGAGAAATCACACTAGCATGCAATAAAGAATGGAAGGGAGTCATGTTATTCAAATACTCATTTCGAATCATGAAAAATCTCCAAAACTAAAATATTTCGTAAATTTCAAGCATTATCTAATCTCCCAGTTGTGCACCATCTCCACTCTAATGTTATACTCACTCATCTGATCAATTGGTTCACCCCCCAAGCTTAGCTTGAGGTGTCGCATTTAGGAATAGGATAAGAAAGTTTTTATCTTTTCCCAAGTATTTGTGATAGCTTCTAATAACGGATATAAAACTTTTATTTCTTTCTTTTCTTTCTTTTTCTTTTCTTTTTCACATTTTTTTCACACATTTCTTTCTTATTTAGAAGCTATCTTTTTTCCTTTGGGGTTTTGAGAAGTAAGATGCGGTAAAGGTAGCTGTAGGGGGAAACCAACTGATATGTAGAGAATCATGAAGATATGTGGAGAATGAAAATAATAAATCACTCGGTTCACTCGTCAGAGGTGCACAACGATTCAATAGGATAATACTCTAATTAAACTCATACCAAGCATGGATATTTTCATTCATCTTGATGAATACTAAAAAGCACGCAGTAATAAGCACAATAATATCAAGCATGCAATCAGAAGTGAATGAGATAGCAAACATGTGCTCCAAGTGTTCTAATGATACGTGAACCTAGGTGCATTACCCAACAAAGCACATACTAGATACTATTTCATGCATTTGATTTTTAATTCTTAACAGGCATTAATTTAGAGAGTGTCACGACCCGTTTCCTAAAAATATGGAGGCGAGGCGTGAGTAGGTCTGCACAGACTTGAAGCTACGAAGCTACATGCCTGATAAGCGTCAATAAAAATTCAAATGGCATGTACTTACAAATGCGATACGAAACAAGATAATGAGACAAAAGCAATCTCAGAATATCCATAAAATAAGTTCTAACATCACAGAAAAGCCACCAGGCTGAAACGAAAAGTTTCTAAGGCCCAAACATGGCCAAGAAAAGTACAACGTACAAAGTAAAGGTGATACACACCGACACCTAACAGCAACCTAAAACAGAAGTAACTCAGAACAGTCTCTAAGACTAGTCACCGGTGTCCACAAACTCCTCGTCAAATATGGGCTCAGGCTCGACGTCAGTAAACACCACATCCTCAGCAACGGTCTCTGGCTCAGGGTCTAACATGTGACACCCAAAAGAGCAAGGGGCATATGTCAGCAAGTCTACAAGAGACTTGTGCAAGGAAACTGAAAGTAAAGCAAAGCAACCTAGCAGTACTAGCATGATGCAATGACATGGCAGTTAAAGTATGAGTGCAACAGAGAAAGTAAAGTACAACAAGCATCTAGCATGGCATGGCAAGAGTAGCAAACTACTAACATTCACAAGTCACGTTTTCATGTCGTGCACAGAGTTCACGCCTTACAGCTGAAGTGGCTGTATGGGCACACTTCTATACTGAGTAGTTGCTCAACCCTACCCCTCCACGTGTATCGAACCAGGGCTTTACCCCCGAACATGAATGCTCGCTTCTGGATCACGAGCCAGGAAGTGTTTTTGGCATAGGGTTGTGCCTGCAACGCAGGTGCCTAGCCTGATCAAGGAAGTACAAGTATAGTAGCGTGTGCTACGAATGCGACACTCAAGCATGGATGACATGGCATGGCAAGTTGTAATTTAAATGCGTACAGATAAGGAATTTAAACATGGCAGTTACAAATGCATGGATGCAATGGCAGCATGAACAAAACAAGTAAAAGGGGTTGGATCAAGCTTTGTTGTCAAGCTAGACTAAGTGAGGTGACGGATCTAGTTTCGTTGTTAAACTAGATCAAATAGGTGTCTAGGCAGCTATCATTTCACGGCCTAGTCTCTTTTACGCTACGGTACAAAAGTGGCCTAAAACATGGCCTAAACAAGCAACGGGCAAGTTTCACTTGCCTGGAACCCGACGTCTGAATACACCGTCCAAAGTCCAATCTACCTACGTGCACAAGTCCACCAGCCTACATTCCCATATTATTAAGTTGGATTAGTGAGTTACAAAGCAGTTAAAACACGGTTTTTATCTTGTTAACATGCAGTTGTGGGTTCCTACGGTGAGAGACTCACCTCAACACGACGCGAGAGATACCCTGACGTCGGGTAGCGACGTCAGGGGTTGGATTCTGGTGTCGTGTAAGGTAACGGAGTCGGATCGGATCGGTAAAGGGTCGCGAAGAAATACGTAGTACATCTGCGACAAGGATTCGTGTTATTTAACTTAATCGCAATAGCTAATAACAATAAAGTCTTACCTATTTAGTATAATGATATCATACAGTCCCAATATTATAACTTATAAGATGTTACAACTTAACAGATGCAAGTATAACTTATAAGATTAATCTGTGACCAATTTAACATATCACATTATAATAAACTTTAATAACTATACCTATATAGTGATTATAACCCTCAAACTGTTCACATGGCTCACCCTTGCAATAATATTATGTGCACACCTACACCAACTCACTATAAACCAATACGAAAAGTACCTGCATGTGTTCACTTCCGTACGCTTGCTCACGGTAGAGTACGGCAGGGTTGGCTGGCGGAATCGATGCCGCCATGAGTATCGTTGGGTGGAGACCAGAGGTGATGTGGGTGGCCGAGATGGGCAAGGGGCGGCAGAGTCAGGGTGAGGGATGTGTTGCCGTGAGGAGGTAGAGATCGAGTTTTGGGGCCGGAGAAGTTGGTTGCGGCTGCTCTTGGAGAAGTGGCCAGAGATGCCTAAGGGGATGGCCACGGCGATTAAGAGGTGGTGGCCGGCGGTATCTGGGGTTTGCTAGGCGGTTTGCGCTACCAAGGGAGGGCCGACGTGGTGAGGACATGATGCCGATGGGAGATGCAGGAGATGACAGTGTTGGGGTCTGTCGTGTGGCGGCGCCGCCATGGAGAGCAGCAGCTGTTATTGTCAAAGATACGCTGCCGTCGCGCGCTGGGGAGGGTCGAGCGATGCACAGGGGCGGCACAGCTGTCGTCGCCGACGGTGCAGGCTGGAGATGACGCCGGGGAGATGTTTTTCGCGTGGGGGAGAAAAGTCTTTGATGCGAAAGTTGTAGGGGGCGGCGGCTTCGTTTTGTTTGGCTGTGAGAGATAGGCTAGGTTAAACAAATAAAGTAAAGGGCCATAGGGTTTGATTTAATAGGAAGAGCTGGCTGAGCCCATCACGTGCAAGGCTAGATAGGGTTTCTATTGGGTTGAAATTTTGTTTTAATATAATATTAAAAACCAAAGTTCTCTCACCCTATATCATGCTGGGTATGCGGCTAAGATGGGAGAGCTGTGGGCTAGGGTTTTATTAGAAGAGGATAATAAGGCCTAATGCTTAGGGAAAAACAATAAAACTTAGAGTTAAAATAATAACGATAGATTGGGCAAAAAATGAAAGTGGGTCAAAAGTTGCTCTAAAATTATAAGATAAATACTGGGGTGACCGTACCATCGAGAGAAACAAAACTAAGAAGACGGATCACAATTTCGATGACGAGAAACGAAACTAAAAATAAAAAGGTCTCACGACAAAAGTGAAAGTCATGACGTCTCATCAAACAAAGTCAAACCGTGGGAGAACGACCCGTGAAATGATGTTCCAAATCAATTCCACAATTTAATACTCTTCGAGAGGGTCACAACGGCATATCACACTATAGGGTTCGGATACAGACGAAGTCTAAAATAATTACATGTACGAACAAGACTACGTGCACGTAAAGCGTATAAATGATACGGGGTCCAAAGGCAACCGTAATTCCAAGTTGGGTACACGTCGGGGTTGGCTTGCTAAGGATGCAACCAATGTGCTCAACCCTATCAACTCGACAACACGACTCGCATACACAGCAACAAAACCAATCAGATACCCGAAATTACTATACGCACAGCCGTATAAAGAATAGTGGGTACCGGCTGTTACATCCTAGCCACCGTAGAATAAAGTCCGTCCTCAGACTTTCTAACTATAAATGTAACTCTAGCCAGACTAGTAGCTATCCCAATCACATCACATTATAATTCGACCAGGTATAGTCATTACAAGTGCTTATATATGCACTAGGTAGTCAAACAATAACTCTACTAATATGTATATATTCACGCACATTGCACACTTACACCTATCATAGCCAGTGAAATTCATACACATATTTCAACCATTCATATAGTCACGTACATCCCTATATAACTATTAATCACTTATTACATACCATGGTGCACATACTCACAACCAATTAAATAGTTCACATCAGCAGATACCATCGTAATACTCCACATTTAGATAACTATCTATGTACAAAACCATAAGGATACACCGCTCCCTATACCTCCTAGTGTACATCCAATGTCAACATATCAACACAAATAACCACACCACTTAATATTAAATCATGTTATCATATCTAAGATACATTAACCGCTACTATAATTTCACAATTTATAGTCATTCAAATGCATGCAAATATTTCACCATATATTCATATCACATACGGTCCTATAACTATATTCACGTCACGCCACACATGCCATAGTCACTAATACCTATAATTAAGCACATACTTACCCGTGCATGGTGCATACCCACACACGCTAACATTTCATTCATATATACCAATCATACCACTATATACCCAGTACCTCTATACACCTAGTTTAGCTAGCACACCTACGTTCACACAGGCAAGTCCTTAGTAAATAACTATACCACATGACCAACACCTATAACTATATACTGGTATAGCGACCCACCATCAGGTGCGTAACACAACCAGGCGCAAACAACTCTATCTCTATACATACATCATTCATCACTATATTCACGGTACTACACACAACCACAATCACACGGAACAATATACTTAAAGTATACCCACTCAAGCTTGAGTGAGACTCAAAACTCATATCAGAATACTCTATATACATAGCACTATACTTATATCTACACCAACACAATACCATATATATAAATATATACCTACCAACGCACTACACATACATATCATAATATCAATCACAACTTAATATTTAATCAAATAACGCCCACATAATTCCATCACTCTACATACCGTAATAAGGTTACGAACATCAACACTCGTATATAATTAAATACATCCTCCTAAGCAAGCATACATCATATATTCACATACATGTAATATATATTCACACCATAGCCATCTACCTATAATTAGTATACCAACACATCTACTTATACGTACCTAGTTAAGATATGCAATAATCATGTGTACTTCATGGTATACACGCACACAACATCCCGTAAAAGCAAGCAATACCAATCAACATTATAATCCTACTACCCTACGTATATCACATATATACTCATGCAGCAAATACATAACTACTTACGTCTAAGCACAATACATATCTACGTACGAGCACATACTCACACGTACTAATATATAGATCAAATAATAGGCATGCACATTTAACTATAAGTATCCTAGTATCATTTTACCTAATATACTCATAACTTTACCAACATATCATTCAACCATTATTAAGTATCTACACTACATACACCCCCAGTAGATATTCCAACACTAATTCTTATATACACAGACATCCCTAGAGTGGTATAGCTATCTACACACATATGACTAAAATTATCCATACTATTCTATATACATCATGAATAACACTAAGTAGGTATATATCACACAATAGGCAACATTAATATACTACAGAGGAATACACTCATATGTGAGTGATACACCGGGGTTCTCACACACTGGCCCACACACTCCATCTGTACATGCACCACAAGACATCACAATAAAATCAATGGGCTCGCTACTACACTAAGGTCGACACGGGCAACGAAGAAAACTACAAAAAGAAACCGAAACCAAAAGTGTAAAGAAGGAAAGATCGAAAAGCACGAGTTCAGAGAGGACGAATATAAGGAGACAGCTTGGTTAGGTGAAACAGTGACTCAATTGTGAATGTTTCGGTAGAGGAAAGGGAGACGTAGTGATACCCTTATAGGATACAGAAAGAAAATAGTGTAAATAACATAAGCTAAAATACGTGAAATTTGAAAACTGTTGTACTTCAAAAGTTGGAGTCCTCGTCTGTATAAAAATATTTTGAGGTCGATAAAACAAATTGTTCGAAACAAGTTTGAGTCGAATATACATAATAAGAGAAAATGGTTTATTGGATTATATAAATTATCAGGAGGAAAGTAAATCATTTACACGAACATTAAGGACATAGGTTAGAAAATGCTATGCGGCAGTAATTTTAAAAATTTCGGCAAAAGTTTCGAGATTCAAAGAATGAAATCAGATCAACTATAGTGTAGAGGATTTATTCTCAT
Organism: Scilla litardierei; assembly: GCA_030789695.1. Classification (NCBI taxonomy): domain Eukaryota; kingdom Viridiplantae; phylum Streptophyta; class Magnoliopsida; order Asparagales; family Asparagaceae; genus Scilla; species Scilla litardierei. The sequence continues at coordinate 139,542,855 of CM061141.1, forward strand.
GCCAAATGTTTCCCATTTAAACTTAGGGAAAGAGGAAATCGAAAATACTTTCAGAAGATTCAAGATTTGTAATGGAGAGATTCGAAAATTGACGACGATCGTCAGGAGGCGATCTCGTGAATCGAGGCAAGGAAAGTGGTCAGATGATCAAAACATACATACGCCTTGGATGTGACCCAAGAAAATCTACGGGGAAACTCTTACGGTCGATCAATTAAAGATTAAGAACTTGGCGCTACGACTTCCTAAGGAACAAGACTATGATGAAATGCGTTCAGCTTGGCCCGAAATCGATGAACCCAAGCGAACGACTAAAGAAATTCTAGAAGTCTAATATGGTCAGAGTTGGGCAAGAGCTACTAAGGTAACTCCTAAGACGATTAAATCAATTCCTAGCATGGAGTTTAACTAACAATCAGGGACCTCTAACTAGCAAGCACAGACGTCTAACTAAGTCTTCTTACCACCTAGTGACATAGAAAAACGATTAGAACTAGGCTCAAGGCTGATGACTCGGATGTTGCAATTTATTTAATGGACATTCCATAGTTATTATCGTTGTTCTGATAATTCACAGTCACAAGACGGACCTGCATGGGCCACCAACAAAACCTGTCACGACCCGATTACCAAAAATATGGAGGCGAGGCGTGAGTAGGTCCGCACAGACTTAAAGCTGCGAAGCTACAAGCCTGATAAGCGCCAATAAAACTTCAAATGGCAGGTCCTTGCAAATGCGATACGAAACAAGATAATGAGACAAAAGCAATCTCAGAATATCCATAAAATAAGTTCCAACATCACAGAAAAGACACCAGGCTGAAACGAAAAGTGTCTAAGGCCCAAACATGGCCAACAAAAGTACAACGTACAAAGTAAAGGTGCTACACACCAACAACTAACAGCAACCTAAAACAGAAGTAACTCAGAACAGTCTCTAAGACTGGTCAACGGTGTCCACAAACTCCTCGTCAAACGTGGGCTCAGGCTCAACGTTAGTAAACACCACGTCCTCAGCAACGGTCTCTGGCTCAGGGTCTAACATGTGACACCCAAAAGAGCAAGGGGCACATGTCAGCAAGTCTACAAGAGACTTGTGCAAGGAAAATGAAAGTAAAGCAAAGCAACCTAGCAGTACTAGCATGATGCAATGACATGGCAGTTAAATTATGAGTGCAACATGGAAAGTAAAGTACAACAAGCATCTAGCATGGCATGGCAAGAGTAGCAAACTACGAACATTCACAAGTCACGTTTTCATGTCGTGCACAGAGTTCACGCCTTACAGCTAAAATGGCTGTACGGGTACACTTCTACGCTGAGTGGTCGCTCAACCCTACCCCTCCACGTGTATCGAGCCATGGCTTTACGCCCGAACATGAATGCTTGCTTCTGGATCACGAGCCAGGAAGTGTTTTTGGCATAGGATTGTACCTGCAACGCAGGTAACTAGCTTGATCAAGGAAGTACAAGTATAATAGCGTGTGCTACGAATGCGACACTCAAGCATGGATGACATGGCATGGCAAGTTGTAATTTAAATGCGTACAGATAAGGAATTTAAACATGGCAGTTACAAATGCATGGATGACATGGCAGCATGAACAAAACAAGTAAAAGGGGTTGGATCTAGCTTCGTTGTCAAGCTTGACCAAGTGAGGTGACGGATCAGTTTCGTTGTCAAACTAGATCAAATAGGCGTCTAGGCAGCTATAATTTCACTTCCTAGTCTCTTTTACGCTACGGTACAAAAGTGGCCTAAAACATGGCCTAAACAAGCAACGGGCAAGTTTCACTTGCCTTGAACCCGATGTCTGAATACACCGTCCAAAGTCCAATCTACCTACGTGCACAAGTCCACCAGCCTACATTCCCATATTATTAAGTTGGATTAGTGAGTTACAAAGCAGTTAAAACACGGTTTTTATCTTGTTAACATGCAGTTGTGGGTTCCTACGGTGAGAGACTTACCTCAACACTACGCGAGAGATACCCTGACATCGGGTAGCGACGTCAAGGGTTGGATTCCGGTGTCGTGTAAGGTAACGGCGTCGGCTCGGAACGGTAACGGGTCACGAAGAAATACGTAGGACATCTGCGACATGGATTCGTGTTATTTAAGTTAATCGCAATAGCTAATAACATTAAAGTCTTACCTATTTAATATAATGATATCATACAGTCCCAATATTATAACTTATATGATGTTACAACTTAACAGATGCAAGTATAACTTATAAGATTAATCTGTGACCAATTTAACATATCACATTATAATAAACTTTAATAACTATACCTATATAGTGATTATAACCCTCAAACTGTTCACATGGCTCACCCTTGCAATAATATTATGTGCACACCTACACCAACTCATTATAAACCTATATGAAAAGTACCTGCATGTGTTCACTTCTGTACGCTTGCTCACGGGGGAGTACGGCTGGGTTGGCTGGCGGAATCGATGCCGCCGTGAGTATCGTTGGGTGGAGACCGGAGGTGATGTGGGTGGCCGAGATGGGCAAGGGGGCGGCAGAGTCGGGGTGAGGGATGTGTTGCCGTGAGGAGGTGGAGATCGAGTTTTGGGGCCGGAGAAGTTGGTTGCGGCTGCTCTTGGGGAAGTGGCCGGAGATGCCTGAGTGGATGGCCGTGGTGATTAAAAGGTGGTGGCCGGCGGTATCTGGGGTTTGCTAGGCGGTTTGCGCTGCCAAGGGAGGGCCGGCGTGGTGAGGATAGGCTGCCGATGGGAGATGCACGGGAGGACAGCGCTGGGGTCTGTCGTGCGGTGGCGCCGCCGTGGAGAGCAGCAGCTGCTGCTGTCGGAGATACGCTGCCGTCGCACGCTGGGGAGGGTCGAGTGGTGCACAGGGGCGGCGCAGCTGCCGTCACCGATGGTGCAGGCTGGAGATGACGCCGGGGAGATGTTTTTCGCGTGGGGGAGAAAAGTCTTTGATGCGAAAGTTGTAGGGGGCGGCGGCTTTGTTTTGTTTGGCTGTGAGAGATAGGCTAGGTTAAACAAATAAAGTAAAGGGCCATAGGGTTTGATTTAATAGGAAGAGCTGGCTGAGCCCATCACGTGCAAGGCTAGATAGGGTTTCTATTGGGTTGAAAATTTGTTTTAATATAATATTAAAAACCAAACTTCTCTCACCCTCTATCATGCTGGGTATGCGGCCAAGATGGGAGAGCTGTGGGCTAGGCTTTTATTAGAAGAGGATCATAAGGCCTAATGCTTAGGGAAAAACAATAAAACTTAGAGTTAAAATAATAACTCTAGATTGGGCAAAAAAATGAAAGGGGGTCAAAAGGGGCTCTAACATTATAAGATTAATACTGGGGTGACCGTACCGTCGAGAGAAACAAAACTAAGAAGACGGATCACAATTTCGACGACGAGAAACGAAACTAAAAATAAAAAGGTCTCACGACAAAAGTGAAAGTCGTGACGTCTCATCAAACAAAGTCAAATCGTGGTAGAACGACCCGTGAAATGACGTTCCAAATCAATTCCACAATTTAATACTCTTCGAGAGGGTCACAACGGCGTATCACACTATAGGGTTCAGATACAGACGAAGTCTAAAATAATTACGTGTACGAACAAGACTACGTGCACGTAAAGCGTATAAAGGATACGGGGTCCAAAGGCGACCGTAATTCCAAGTTGGGTACACATCGGGGTTGGATTGCTAATGATGCAACCAATGTGCTCGACCCTATCAACTCGACAACACGAGTCGCATACACAGCAACAAAACCAATCAGATACCCGAAATTGCTATACGCACAGCCGTATAATGAATAGTGGGTACCGGCCGTTACAGAGAGATCAGCAAAATAATATGCACGCATATAGATAGTAAAACTGAAACTACTCTAAATAGCATGTCATCAAATAATAACTACCGTGAGTAGGTATTGAGGGCAACGAGAAGTATCATCATGAAGAGCAACCTTAGCAAAAAGAAAAAGGCGGAGAAGACAACAGAGCGAGAACAGACATGCATGCATGGCAAAAAGTGGAAAACGTGATGCTGAATGAGAAAAAAGATTAAAAAGTGGAAAATGGGTGGAAAAGTAAACTAAAAAGCTGAAAAAGGAATAAAAATATAAATGAAAAAAATGAAAAATAAAGCGATAGCACTCATCCCACAAGATAAAACCAGCAGTGTCCTCACTGCTGAGAAAACGCTAGTATGCGGGAGATGATGCTAGAAAGGGTGGGTGGGGTAGGGGTAGAAAATGAATGAGAAATAAAACTATGCAAAAGAAATAAACCGTGATATGATGCAATGCTGAAAAGATGATGTGTATGCATGAAATGATGCATGGAGGGTCCTCCCTAAGCTGTGTAAGACCAGGGCCCCAAAACGACAGATGGGCACAATAAAATATCTGGGAAGCAAAAAGTGTGTACGGACAGCATCAAGCATGGGCACCACCGTCTGTCGATGGTGATGGGTCCCCCTGCTGCGGACCATGGACCGCGGAGGTTGGCTGTGGCTCGACGACTGGGACGGCTCGCCAGTGCCTAATCAGGTTGCGAAGACGTGGGAGGTCCTGCTCAACGGACTGTTGTGTAATGCCGCCCCCCTGACCTACGAGTAGGAGCATGGCGACGAAGTGGTCACCCTGGTCAGTGTCTCGAAAGGTAACTTCATATGATGCATCGTCGATATATAGACGCTCGGGAGGGGTTAGGGCATCGTTTGGCAGGGGTGATGTGGTGGATGATTCACCAACAACGTGGTTCTGTATGGGTGAGCATGTATGACGGGAGCATCGAGTAGGCCTAAGGTTGAGTGCGTCGGTGTCGGTGTTTGTGGTTCTTACATGGCGTGGCGGCATCTTGCAAGCAGTATAAAAACGTGGGGCAGTATGAAAAGTATATATAGGAAAGAGTGTACCGACATGAATGATGCGGTGATGTGATCAGTCACGTGAATTCTACTGATCAGGAGGATCCCCCAAGCTGTTTCTAGGCTTGCCCTTCTATGTAGACGAAATGTACTTGAAAGAGGAGAACATAACGTCAGTGGAGGAGAATTAATGTGCGGGGGGTGATGTATGTCTGAGCTCAACTGAGCATTAAACGTGCTCGGTTGAGCCCTAGGGGGTATGGTAGGGCTAGAAAAGGTAGAGGGGGTGAGGGAACTTGAGGATGAGGGGGAGAGAGAGAGAGAGAGAGAGAGAGAGAGAGAGAGAGAGAGAGAGAGATTTGAGCGAAAGAAGGGGATACCGACGGGAGGTTGGAAGCGACGGTGGCTGGGGGTGGTCTGCCGATCGGATCGATTCGGGGGGTTAACTGGGGAGGTAATCATGTGATTAGGGTATGATAGCTTAGGGTACGAGTTATATGATGGTTTAGGGTAAGTAAATAGCTCGAACCCAGCTTAGAATGAGACCCATAATCAACCAACATGCGACTCGGTCCGAGCAATCTGATTGCTCGGTCGAGCCAGCTATTTAGATAAATCAAGATACAATTTAAATAATCCCTCGGTATGCTCGGCTGAGCAAGGTTTACTCAGGCCGAGCATGTAATGCCATGTGTAGCTACTGCACAAGTACTAGAGGGGGGGTGAATAGTACTTTAAAATAATCAAGAGAGTTATTCCTAATTATTGTGCAAAACACAAACAACAAAGCGGAATAACTACAATCAACAAGAATCAAACAACACAAACAATACGATATAACGGGTTTGGATCCACCCAAGTCTCCCCGACTTGTTCCCTGTGATCCTACGTCCCAACCACCCGGATCCCCTCCGGATACTTGAGTTAGAAACCACTAACCCAAGATTTCCTTTAGCCCACTTACGGAAACCCCACAAGTGCAATCGACCTACAATCGATGTCCGTGTATCCCACAACCCGGGAACACGCAGAACCTTAATCCCACAACCTGGGACTAAGCAAACTCTCACAAACCGAGAGTGACAACTTGCAAAAGCAAAGTAAATGAAATATTGAAACACTTACCACAAAATCCTATGCCTTGAGTATACTTACCAAATTAGGGCAAGAATGGATTTTGAGGAAGAAGCAAGCACCAAACCCTAGCTCCACTAAGATAATCAGTGATAGGTGGCTAGGGAGAGATTGGTGACTTGGATTCAAAGCCCTTGGCTTGAATGGCTCACAATCAATGAATCTCTCTTGAGTAATAAGAGTGAGGGAGCGATTCTAGTGAGAAGAGAAAGCTTTAGAATGGAATTGATTTGCTTCTCTTTGATTTCTCTAAATCCCAAAAATGCAGCCTTGAATACTATGAAAGAAGCCCTTCAAGTATATATAGGATAGAGGAAAGAGAGAGCAAAAATCGTGGCATTTAATGCTCCAACGGCTCTATTCTGAAGCAGACTAGTCGGTCAAAGAAGGATCACTGACCGACTAGTTTATCAACTAGTCGGTCGGTGATTCAACATGAACCGACTAAGAGGACGACAGCCAATAAAGATAATTCAGGAGAACTAGAACTAGTCGGTCTAAGAAGACTTGCCAACCGACTAGTTTCACAACTAGTCGGTCGGTAAGTGTTCTTTGACCGATTAAGAGTTGAAACATGATAGGCTGAAATCAAGCAGTACTAGTCGGTCTGAGAACAAATTCCAATCGACTAGTTTCTCAACTAGTCGGTCGACGATTGTTCTTTGACCGACTAATGATAAACAGTAGCTCAGGCTGTGAAATGAAAGACATAACTAGTCGGTCTAAGAAGGATTCCTAACCGACTAGTTTGACAACTAGTCGGTCGGTGAACCTTCTTGGACCGACTAACTGTAAACAGTAAGTGAGCTGAAATTGAGAAGGCATTCTAGTCGGTTCAAGAAGGATTGCCGACCGACTAGATTTGCATCTAGTCGGTTGGTTCTTCTTCTTGAACCAACTAACATGCACAAGAAGCCGCGATGAGAAGCGTAAGGATTCGGGAAAGATTCTATGGGCTTCTATGATAATCCTAGCTCTAATAATGTAAGACCTACTCAAGTCTTAACATTCTACGGAAAGAAACTAGAAGACTATAAAATAAACCTTGATAAATCGTCTTCAAAAGCTTCAATCTGAATCTCTTGACTTCAATAAAGGTCCTTGAGCTTCAACAAAGCTTCAGGCACACGATCACGCGCTTTGAGAAGTCTTGAGACGTCGCTTTTGATATACGTAGACTTTTGGCGACGATCTCCATAACTGCGCTCACACAGTGTTAGTTCACGATATTTATGTTTGCTCATCATCAAAACCAAATCCGGGGAATCAATACTCAACATTCTCCCCCTTTTTGGTGATGACAAACCAACATAAATAATAATCAATAATAATAATTTAAATGAATTTTACTTACTCCCCCTGCATTGATGACACGTTAGTTCCGCATTCAATAATGATCATACGCATCAAGCAGACGAGGAAAGTATAAAATGTGAACTCAAATATCGAAATTTAGGATCTAAATCCATTTTTATATCTTGACTCCCTCCGAATATAACATCTCAAATTAGATTCACGGCAAAATGCTTTGAATTATCATTAAGCGCATCGTCATTATTAATTCTCTCCCCCTTTGGCATTAGCAAAAAGAGCCGGAGGAGATCAATGACAACAACAATGGCTAAAAATAAAAGCACGAGAGCCTAAGAATATGACCATGGTCCAAATGACACCAATGGAAAATACCAAATGTAAAATACCGAAGAAAATTAAGGCGTGCTAACGAGACCATAGTCGAAAATCGAAAATCGAAATCATCACAACTCAAATCAATTTCACTTATTGAGTTATGGAACATACTCTCCAATATCAACATTCTTATTGAATTTAGTGCATTGAAAACAATTCTATGCTATTATAGAAACAATTCTATTAAATCCATATAAGCGTCGAGCGACGAAGTCAATATCAGAGACATAAGTATAATGTGCACAAGAAACGAATGGCAACTTGATGTACACATCATACAACACCAAATGTCACAACATCGATCGAAAAGGATCACAAATCTAAGTGAAGTGTGCGATGTGAGGTGACAAGGTGATTTAAAAACAATATGCAATCAATAACATGCAATAGTGTTATGCCAAAAAAATAGAAACTTCGTAAAATTTACGGCATACACAAATCTAGTACTAGCATGCATTCCAAAAGAGATACTCACTAAGTGAGTCAATATAAAGCATGGAATGCAATGAGCATGAGAAAGATAAGTACATAATCATAAGCTCAAAACTAGCATCAAGATATGCTTGAGATAGTCTAAAACCATAAAGAGACATCTACATGCATTCAACATACATGGATACCAATGTAAATAGTCTACCAATGTATGCAATCAACACACATGGATACCAAATGTATATAAAATGTAAGAATATACTTACAGCATTAGGCTCCCCCTACTTTGGTGCATCACTAAAGCACCATCAACTCCATTAGGATGAAAATCCTTGCAAATCAAGGAGTTGGTAGGGTTGGTATCCCATGGTGGATTGAACCTAGAAAACACAATTCTTGGAGCTAAATATAGATTTGTTGCTCCTCTTATTCTTGAGTACCTGAAGATACAAATATCCTTCCATGGTACCCAAGATCATTGGGTCCTAAGAGATTAGACCTTTGGAAGCCAAGTCCAATTGGACTTAGACTTCCCAACAAAATCATCATTATGCACGACATTCATGAAATACGAATTAATATACGCTTGCTTTTCATGCATGCTTGTGTCCTTTGGGCCCCAAATAGTGAATGTCTTGGGAGCCATATTCCTATTGGGAGCATGCATACGTTGTTGATTTCTACGTGATGCATGTCGTGGATAGGCATATGCATGACGTGGATAAGAATATGGCACATGATGAAATGGTGCATGATGAAAATTATTCATATGATAGTGTTGATGAACATATGCATGTGGAGGAACACGTGCATGAGTGTGTCTCACATGGTGTGCACGTGCTCGTGGATGTGGATCATAAAAATCATCATACGTGTGAACATGTGGAGTAGGAGGTGTGTTCCTACGTGGCATGGTATACATGAAAGCATGTCCCTTCTTTGGAGGTCCACCCAAAGTGGGTTTCTTTCCAAATGGGGGTGTGTACCTAGCGGAAGCACCATTGGTAGATGAACTACCAATGAAGTGTTTACTCCCACTAGTTGAGGCATCGGAAGTTGGCCTAAGAAAGGTCGTGACCGATTTGGATGAGTCTCCCATCTTACACCCCAAGCCAATGTGATGATTGGCCGGAAGTAAGTCATTTAGGATATTATCCAAATGTCCCTTACCTTTATTGAATTCATGAATTCGGCCTAATTTGCACTCATACTTCTCGGTGAGAGAATGCATAGAAGCATCCAAGGTGGACACTTGCGATGTGAGTGCACAAACACGTGACTTGAGATTCTTATTCTCAATACTCAAAGTTGAGTTTTGAGACGTCAAATCCGCCATCACATGTTCATTCGAATCCCCTACATGAACATGCTCAAGTTGAGATTTGAGATTTACGATCTCATTTCTCAACCCTTCAACAACGGTGTCATTGTTGATGATGATATGCTTAGGTGAGGTTTGGAGACTAGTTAGCTCATTTTCAATCTTGCTATATCTACTAGCCAGTTTAGAAAACTTAGACCAAAGTTGTTTGTTAGCTAATCTAAGTTCATCCATAGTTACCTCATCGCCTTCATCCTCGCTTTCATCCTCGCTTTCATCGGAGGAGGTCTCTTGAACATGTTCCTCTCTAGCCATGAAGCACATGTTTGCTTTCTCCACTTGCTCATCATGCGGCTCTCCACTTGAAGAGTCCTCTTCGGAGTCGGTGAATGAGCCGACAAGCCCTTTCTTGTACCCCTTCTTGTACTTTCTCGACTTGTCGTATTTGGATGCCTTCCACTTCTCCTTGTGTTTGTTGAGAGGACAATCCGGATTGATGTGTCCTGGCTTGTTGCATTTATAACACATAGGAGTGGAGGCATTAGTCGAACTAAATTTAGAATTATTCTTGAACTTACCTTTCCGGAAGAATCGGTCGAACTTCTTTGCCAAATCGGCCAAAGCTTCTATGTCCAACTCGTCTTCCGATTCTTCATCATCGGTAGATGTAGATGGAGCGGCCTTGAACGCAATTGTCTTTTTCTTTGGCTCGTCTTGGTTCAAGTACGACTTCATCTTGTCTTGCATCATTATCTTACTATCCTTGCGTACATCATAAGACATCAAGGTACCCATTAGTTGAATGACGGTATATTTATTCATATCATAACCTTCCTCGATGGCGAAGGTACGTTTTTCCCAACAAGAAGGAAGTCCGTCAATGATTTTTGAGACTTTCTCCTTTTGGGTGTAGGTCTTTCCAAGAGCCTCCAATTCATTGGTAATGTCGACGAAGCAAGCATAGTACTCCTTCATCTTCTCACCCTGTTGCATATGAAATAATTCAAACTCTTTGTTAGCAACAACGAGTTTAGAGTCATTTACCGTACTCGTTCCTTCGTGCAAGATGAGGAGTTGGTTCCATATTTGATATGCACTCTTACATGTGCATATCTTATTGAAGTCTTCGGGCTCCAACGCACATTGCAAGGCATTCATCGCCTTGGCATTGTTTACCTCCGCGGAGACCTCTGCGGTAGTCCACTTCGCGAAATCTTGTTCGGTGGGCTCGACATACTCCGTCATCGTGGCTCTCCATAGTGAAGTGCTCCGGAGGAACGTTTCCATCTGGCATTTCCAGTACCCGTAGTTGGTACCATTGAAGAAGGGAGGCCTAGTTGAGGAGTGTCCTTCCATCACCGAAGAAGCTCCTTCACAATTCTTGAAGATGTTGTAGTCGTTGTTTGTCATAGCTATGAACTTTGGCTCTGATACCAATTGTAATTTGGTATCAGACTATGTAGCTTTGACCTTGTAGCTTTGAACTCTGGCTCTGATACCAATTGTAATGCCATGTGTAGCTACTGCACAAGTACTAAAGGGGGGTGAATAGTACTTTAAAATAATCAAGAGAGTTTTTCCTAATTATTGTGCAAAACACAAACAACAAAGCGGAATAAATACAATCAACAAGAATCAAACAACGCAAACAATACGATATAACGGGTTCGGATCCACCCAAGTCTCCCCGACTTGTTCCCTGTGATCCTACGTCCCAACCACCCGGATCACCTCCAGATACTTGATTTAGAAACCACTAACCCAAGATTTCCTTTAGCCCACTTGTGGAAACCCCACAAGTGCAATCGACCTACAATCGATGTCCGTGTATCCCACAACCCGGGAACACGCAAAACCTTAATCCCACAACCTGGGACTAAGCAAACTCTCACAAACCGAGAGTGACAACTTGCAAAAGCAAAGTAAATGAAATATTGAAACGCTTACCACAAAATCCTATGCCTTGAGTATACTTACCAAATTAGGGCAAGAATGGATTTTGAGGAAGAAGCAAGCACCAAACCCTAGCTCCACCAAGATAATCATCGATATGTGGCTAGGGAGAGATTGGTGACTTGGATTCAAAGCCCTTGGCTTGAATGGCTCACAAGTAATGAATCTCTCTTGAGTAATAAGAGTGAGGGAGAGATTCTAGTGAGAAGAGAAAGCTTTAGAATGGAGTTGATTTGCTTCTCTTTGATTTCTATAAATCCCAAAATATGCAGCCTTGAATACTATGAAAGAAGCCCTTCAAGTATATATAGGATAGAGGAAAGAGAGAGCAAAAATCGTGGCATTTAATGCTCCAACGGCTCTATTCTGAAGCAGACTAGTCGGTCAAAGAAGGATCACTGACCGACTAGTTTATCAACTAGTCAGTCGGTGATTCAACATGAACTGACTAAGAGGACGATAGCCAATAAAGATAGTTCAGGAGAACTAGAACTAGTCGGTCTAAGAAGACTTGCCAACCGACTAGTTTCACAACTAGTCTGTCGGTAAGTGTTATTTGACCGACTAAGAGTTGAAACATGATAGGCTGAAATCAAGCAGCACTAGTCGGTCTGAGAACAAATTCCAACCGACTAGTTTCTCAACTAATCGGTCGACGATTGTTCTTTGACAGACTAATAATAAACAGTAGCTCCGGCTGTGAAATGAAAGACATAACTAGTCGGTCTAAGAAGGATTCCTAACCGACTAGTTTGACAACTAGTCGGTCGGTGAACCTTCTTGGACCTACTAACTATAAACAGTAAGTGAGCTGAAATTGAGAAGGCATTCTAGCCGGTTCAAGAAGGATTACCGACCGACTAGATTGCCATCTAGTCGGTTGGTTCTTCTTCTTGAATCAACTAACATGCACAAGAGGCCGCGATGAGAAGCGTAAGGCTTCGGGAAAGATTCTATGGGCTTCTATGATAATCCTAGCTCTAATAATGTAAGACCTACTCAAGGCTTAACATTCTACGGAAAGAAACTAGAAGACTATAAAATAAACCTTTATGAACCGTCTTCAAAAGCTTCAATCCGAATCTCTTGACTTCAATCAAGGTCCTTGAGCTTCAACGATGCTTCAGCCACACGATCACGCGCTTTAAGAAGTCTTGAGATGTCGCTTTTGATATACGTAGACTTTTGGCGACGATCTCCATAATTGCACTAACACAGTGTTAGTTCACGATATTTATGTTTGCTCATCATCAAAACCAAATCCGGGGAATCAATACTCAACAGAGCAAGCCTCGTCGTTGTTTGACATGATCTCTTTAGCTCGATCGAGCAAATGGTTACTCAGTCGAGCAGGCGACTGATCGGACCGAGTAAACGCTGCTCGGGCTATGTAAGCAGAACGTCGTTTCTGAAGCGATTCCATGTGCCTTTCTCAGCTCGATCGAGCAGTTGGTCTCCTCGATCGAGCAAAGTATCACTTGACTGAGCACATGCTGCTCCGGGCCATGAAGAAAGAACACCATTTCTTCCTTGTGTTCACGAGCCTGCACTATTCGACCGAGTAAGTGGCTACTCGGTCGAGTCAGTGTCTACTTGGATCGAGCAAATGATGTTCGAGCCGTGTAGACAGAATTACCTTTTTGTGCTCTTTTCTTTTGCCTGTGCTACTCGACCAAGCAAGGGGCTACTCGGTCGAGTTATCTGTGCTACTCAACCGAGCAGGTAGCTGCTCGATCGAGTCACATGTGACTCTTCCATTCAGCTGTTCCTCTCAGTTGTTCTCCTTCCAGCTTTCTCTTCCATTCAAAACATCAGTTTGTGTGTCCCCTTACCTATCAACCTGCAGAAAGGGAAGGCACTTTTATTTGGTTTCCCAGATTAGGTGAAACAAAAAACAAAAATAGAGAAATGTAAAAAGTCGGGTTGCCTCCCGATAAGCTCTCGTTTTGAGTCATGAGCTCGACTCCTTCAAGTTCTTCAACACATAGTGGGGCATTCCTCGAGGAGGCATGTCTCCTCTCGTCCAATTGGTTATCCTGCTCTGTACGGTTTAATTCTCTGGTCGTTTACTTTGAAATTGCCGTTCTTCCCTTCGAGCTCTACGGTAACCCCGGAGATAAACTTACTATCTTCTAAGGGCCGGACCATCTTGACTTTAATTTCCCGGGGAAAAGGTGTAATCTTGAATTGTAGAGGAGTACCTGGTCACCGACATCACGGCAAACCACCGTGATGTTCCTGTCATGATAGGCATTGGTCCTCTCCTTATATATCTTTGCATTCTCGTAGGCGTGTCGCCGAATTTTGTCAAGCTCGTTTTTGTGCAAGGCTCGTCTCGTGACGGCACTCTGGTAGTCAAAGTTCATTTTCTTTACTGCCCAATATGCTCTGTGTTCTAATTCTACCGGAAGGTGACAAGCTTTTCCATACACTAGTCTGTAGGGGTTGTTCTGATGGGAGTTTTGAAAGCGGTGCGATATGCCCAGAGGGCGTCGCCCAACTTGTGTGACCAATCTTTCCTCGAGGCGCTCACCGTCTTCTCCAGGATGCCTTTGATTTCCATGTGGGATACCTCCACTTGACCACTAGTTTGAGGGTGATAAGCAAGAGCAACCTTGTGATGAACTCCATATTTTTTAGCATCATCTCGAATTTCTTCTCGATGAAATGGCTCCCTCCATCACTTATGATTGTCATCGGGACTCCAAAATGAGGAAAGATTGTATTCTTGAAGAATTTGGCTACTACCCTCGCGTTGTTTGTCGAGGTGGCCATGGCCTCCACCCACTTCGAGACGTAATCAACGGTGACCAAGATGTACTTATTGCCGTTGCTCGATGGAAAGGGCCCCATGAAATCAATGCCCCAACAGTCAAATAGTTCTATCTCCAAGATGCCCTGAAGGGGTGTTTCATTCTTTTTTGTTATGTTTCTCGTCCTTTGGCGTCTATCGCATTTTTTGATTTATTCATTTGCATCTCTAAATATAGTGGGCCAATAGAAACCACTTTGGAGGATTTTTGTCGTGGTTTTGGTGACCGATGTGTGTCCCCGCATGGTTGATCGTGGCAATGCGATATGATGGAGATGCCTCTTCCTTTGGGATACATCGTCTGATGATCCCATCGGTGCATGTTCTGAACAGGTACGGGTCATCCCAAAAGTAGCTCTTGGCATCATGTAGGAACTTCCTCCTCGAGTAAGTCGCTAACCCTTGCGGGACTATGCCGCTTACCATGTAGTTCACTATATCTGCGTACCAAGGGGCTTCAGAGGA